>JAJLZW010000036.1:0-105567 GCA_030572435.1 Candida labiduridarum
AAAAACATCTTCTGGAACACCATATGTTGTGCCGAATATTTTAAACAGGATTGATCTTTTACATGTCGAGATTGACACAACCTTTTCAGCGTTCACAAAATACGCAGCTTTAGCTCATCTGGGAGAGCGTCAGACTGAAGAGTTCTAATTTGAAATCTGGAGGTACTGTGTTCGAGCCACAGAAGCTGCATTTGTTTTTTTGCATTTGTTTTCTTACTTTGCCTGCTTATAATGAAGAATCCTTTCTTCGAAATCCTCATGACCTTGTTTAATTGATCATACTATAAAGAAATATTTATATATTATTAAGAACTCATATAATCTAACACGAAAAAGACAAACTAACTAGGAAAATAAAATGAAAAAACGCCACACTAAAATACACATTAACTGAAAGAAGAAATCACTTGTAAAATTTTATCAAAGACAATGTTATTACTTATTTGGTAACCCATCACATAAACCATAAAGAAGATAGTCAAAATCGCCACTAAGGCAGGTATCCAGAAAAAGATCAACATCTTATCATTCTCCACAGTTTTACGAGGATGGTTGATATAATTCACCACCATGTCTTCTGACGAATCAGATGTCACTTCCGCTTCTTGACATTCTCTTTCAGGCTCTGGGAAAATCGACTTGTATGATGGAATCGCCTCATTATCCGCAAAATATTCTTCTTCTTCTTCGCCAAAGATCTCTGATGTTTTCATTGTTGACCACTTCTTCAAATCGGAATCATTGTTCGTCCTTGACTCGAAAAACTCAACCAATTTATTTAATTTAGCGAAATTCTTATTATCAGAGTCAAACCACTCACTTGTGTTTGGTGAAGTAGTTGACGATAAGTTGTAGTTATTATTATTATTATTACTAGAGGAGTCGGTACCGACTATTCTCTTGGCAATATTCCTGGCGTCGTCCAATTTACCATTCATCTTCAAGCCGACAATTTGCAACGCCAATTCGATCAATTGTCTATCACTGTCATCAGTATACGTAAAGACTTGTTGCTGCTGAGGTCCACCAAACATAACATTGTTGTCTTGGTTTTCAAAGCTAACCAAAACCTGACCTGGTTGAGCAGCAGGTGGCAAATATGTAACTATTGTAGTTTCTGACCAACAATGAGTAGCCAACGCTTGGTTAACACCGAATTTAACCAGCAATCCTGGACGAAAATTAAATCCCAATATCGTCACTTCAATACCTCCTCTAATCAGACCTTGTTGCGGTATTATTTTTTGGATAGTAGGGACAGGTAAATGTGGTTGCTGGACTGGCGACGTGAACTGGAATTGTTGGTTGTGCAAACTTAATGAAGAGTATTGACGATTGATTGAAGTCGACGTATCACTGAACGGACTTGTAGCATCTGTGGTATTAGAAAGGCGGGCCTTTTTGAATGTTGGCTCTTCAGAAGCCGAGGCAGATTCCGGAGGTGAAAGTTGATGGAATATTTCCCCACCCGATTCAGGAAGCACGGTTTTATTGGAATTGGGAGGAGAAGTGGCAGATTTCTTTCTATCCATAATTAAAATTGGAGTAGACTCTTGCTTAGCAACGACATTACCGCTGAAGTCCTTTAATACTACAAGAATCTTGAAACCTTCCAGTTCTTTGTGGTGTCTACAGTAACAAATAATTCTTGCAGATAAACCAAATTTTGAATCACACCCAGGAACTACTGTCAATGGAAGCAACTCTTTGGTATTGAATATGATTGCCTTCTTTGGTTGATCACCGTCCCACATTTTTCCTGACGATTTTGTTCCTCTTGAAGATCTCTTCTTTTCTCTTTCAGTACAACGTTCACATATCTGACAGGAAGTTTTCAAGTCACTTGTCAAAACATAGGCATCCAAGAAAAGGGTCGATGGTTGCAACGAAGCAGGGAGTTCTTCGGCCAAACAGTACTTGTTTTTACTAACCAAATCTTGTGGAAGTTTGAGGTGATTGAAAGCTGGTGCTGATGGGTTTGTTGTGTGAAGCAGGAATTCCAATTTAATCTGTGTCTCTACCCTGGAATATGAGGGCAATTTCCCTATACGTAAAGAATATGGTAAGTTCTCTGGAACCAAGGAAAGGTAATGTGGGTCTACTTTAATTGTGGATGGTGTGGTGGCGGGCAGCGGGTTGCCAAACTTGATATTATCAGTTGATGGAGGCACATGGACAGAAGGGAAGTCCATGTCAATGAACTCACTAAATATGTCCATGTTCATGAATGGATAATTGCTAAAGTAAACAAGAGGGAATAAGGGGGAGGGAATCAAGAGGGGGACGTTTTAGTTGAAATGAATTTCTTGTTGATAGTTTGGGCAACAACTGTTTTCCAATTTGCACTGCGTGTGGGTGTTTCAGAAAATTTTTTTTTTTTTTTGTTTGATTTTGATTTTGCTTCTGAGGGTTATACACGATTAGCGTGTGGTGGGTGTTAGTGCTGAAGTGTGTGTGTGTGTGTGCGTGATACTTTTCTTTTTTTTATTATTATTTTTTTATTAAACTTCCTATTTGGTATTCATTGTTGCCCCGCTCACGTTAATCAACGTGTTAATAGAACAACCCATGATCCCTCAAAAATTTCTGTTGATGATTCCAGGGATCACAGGAATCCGATGAATTCTTAGAAAACACTGCCCACTGCCTACAAAAAAATCAAGTGCGTGCAGGTACGAACTACTTGTTTAAGGGATGTCGGGTTTCGTTCCTGGCATTTATTTTCGCCTCGAAAACCCAAAATTTTACAAAAAAAGTTCTGAAGCAGCCATTGTAATTTCAAAATAGCGGTGGTCAACACCAATGTGCATAACGAGAGAAAAGACAAGAGATTCTTCCAAAGTTTACCATGGCACAGGGATGTGCTGGAACAATACTCACTTCTATTGTCTTCCTTTATCTCAACATCCTTAATGTTGTAATGTTGACGTACCCTGGGTAATATATTGGGGGGTGTACGCAACTATCCAACAAGTCTAGCTTATGCGTTATTCTCAACAAGCTCTAACGAACTCAACAAGTAGGTACTAGAAGGCGATGATGGCTCTGTCACTGCCAATTACTGCCTTATCATGACGTGTCCACATAGTTGGCAACCATGATTTTCATGAAACTCTTCGGCTGGCCTGAACTAACAGAAAACAAGAAAAAGGAATTAATTGATTGCAAAAATTTAAGATTTCCCACATAACCAAAAAAGGAAGAAAGAGCAAAGAATTCGAATTTGATCATGTAAGAAATTTTTCTTAAAACTCAACAAATTTTGTTGGGGAAATTTCACAAAATGAATAAGGTCGTGTGTGGGAAAGAAGTTTTCAAAAACAGTCACGTGATACATTTGCTAGTGAACTTGTGTTTACTTACAGTTCAAATGGTTGATTGCACATGCTAGACAGGTGGTCGTTTTGACAGAGAAAGGAATCAGACAAGTATACCCCTTTTCCCCTTTATTATTTTACTGAAAATCTTTCATTAATCATGCAGTGTCAAATCTACTAGTTTTACATGTCATGTATACCTACTGCTTCGTTTATATTCAACTAAACGATTGTCTCTTGCAGTACTTATAATACTACACCTGCATCTTCACAGTTTATTCTTTCTTCTTATCCATTGACGTTATCCACCTTGTCTATATAGACGGGCTTGAGTTGCAACTATACCCACATCGCGTTGTCAAAAAAAATTTTTTTTTGTCAGTATTTTCATTTTGCAGACATGGATTGGTTGCCTACAATTCTATCACGCAATGAATATTGCAGAACTCAAAGCAATTAAGAAATCGTTGATCGAAACAAAGCCGCCAGTCGAAGAAGATGTCAATGGATATCTCAAAACCTTATTGGCCTTGCTCGATCTGAAAATTGGTACTGATAAGGAAAGGGTCATCTTTAATGATACTTTATCGATTTGTCTATTGCGATACCATGTCTTTTACAGCACCATGAAAGATATTAATGGTATATTCGATTACTGTTTAACATACTTCAACAGCAATCACTCACCGTTGCACAATTCGTTGAATGGAATTATAGATAAATTACTACAGTTCAATAATGTCGATACCAAAACATGGAGCGATATGATCATGCAGCAGCTGATGACTAAAAACCTATTCGTGTTACTTGAAAAGCTACTCAAGAAGATGGACAATACGCTGTATTTTATTGAGAAATATCCCGACTATCCTAGTTTGGCAATGTCCATGTTTGACAACAATTTGGGAAATGCTATAAGTAAAACACTCATAGTGATATTCAGAGAAAAGTATGACCAGTTGGACAAAAACACGTCAAAATGGTACAACTCGTGGATAGGTTTACTCGATTTGGAGAATTCAACATTAAGGCAAAATTTGGTAATTCATTTACTCCCAGGGTTGATCAGCATTGATCCCAAAGCATTTCCATTATTGGTTGAAGATTACAAGAATGATTTCAGTGTGCTTGTGAGTATCCTTAGCATGGGACAGAGAATGAGATTTATTGAGTCCTTGGAGCTAATCGACCAGAAATCACTATTGTCATGTTTGGTTCATTCCGATGGTGGTATTCGTGTCGACGCTTTACAATTACTTTTTGGCGGTAAAAAGGAACCACTTACAAAATACACGTTTGACACTATTGTCAACAATCACATAATTGAAATTAACCTTAACGAGTCTAACCAACAAGATAAATTTATTGCATGTATGCATCAGTTTATTAGTGGGAAATTATTGGAATCTATCAATGGAAAGTATGGTTCCGAATCTCGACTTGTGAGTACAGAGTATTTGACGAACTTGAAAAGTTTATTATTCGGGCATTTGGAGCTGCAGAATAATTTCCAACAAAAAGTTGGTGCCATTATGATACTTAAACAGATTCACGAGAAAATAGAAAGTATTTTCAACAGCAAGTCAATCAAGTTGCTTATAGATAACTTGTTTTCCAATTACAAACTCATACGTGAATTGAATTTGGATTTATTACTTCAATGTCGAGATTTGCTGGAATTATTTATCGATAATCGAGCATTGGAGGATAAGGCATTTGCCATTTTACCAAGATTGTCTGGTAGAGAAAGTGAAGGTGCGGCCTTGGCAGTAACTTTCTTAGCCTACTTCCACAAAGAGAAAGGTACTTTGGATGAACTTATGAATAAGGTATACCAAGGATTAGGTAAAGAAACTGGAGAACACGGTTATCTCCAGGCACTGGCTTCGATAATCAAAATGCTGGGGCCATGTGGTGATTTTCAACTATTATTGAAAGCTTCAAAAGAGGCAACTAAGAAAATGACAGAAGTGTTGTCCACAGAAAGAATAGCTTACGCAAATGAACAAGAGTTTGTTAAATCAAAAGAAGTGGTCAATTATTCCTGGAAAGTGTTGCAAGGTGCCAATGACTTGTTTCTTGCATTGTTGCAAAAGGAACCAAATTTGACTGATGCTGATGAATGCTTCCAACTAGCTATAAACCAACTTCACCGAATTAAATTCAGGGCTGCCATTTCCTCGCTGTATCCTACAATGATTGCAATGTCGAGGCTACTCCAATCGTTGGACAGTTCAAAACTTGAATTATACATAAAACAAGAAATTCAATTTATTAGAAGTGAAGGAAAACAGTTGGTGACCAGAAGATCTGGCGGGTTGCTATATGTTATCCCTGCTATGTTGATTGCCTCCAAAGACAAAAACTTGGGTGACTTTGTATTTGAAAGAATGTTTGAAATTGCCAATTTACCCTACGAATCTGAATCCAAAGAGGATTTGCCCCAAGTTCATGCGTTCAACACTTTGAGCCAATTATTTAAAGAGAGTCAATTGGCAGCTGAAAGTTCCTCTTTTATAGAACGAGCTCTTTTCCTTTCTTTACTGCATTTTGATGCATCAAATTGGTCCATTAGAAATTGCGCTTTGATGTTATTTGGTCATTTGGAAAGAAAGATATTCTCGGGTTCAAAAGTCAATTCCAAGAGGTTTTTTTCTAGATTTAAAAAGATTGAGCAGATATTTGTGGACTATTTAATCAATGGTCAGGATCAAACAATTTTTCCGATCTTGATAATGTTGGAGCAACTAGAATTCACATCAAGCGCTACTCTTGAATTGAGAGACGCAGTCATTAAATTACTTGGAAGAAAGTCTTGGAAAGTTCGTGAATTTGCCGCCAAAATCATAGCAAGAATGCTTCAACCTAATGAATTACAGCTGTTCGTTACAAGTGCTTTGGAATCTAAATCACCGTTGAATTCTTTGCATGGAGTATTAATCTGCTTGAGACATGGTATTTTGAAAATTAATTTCCCGATCAAGAATCATATACAATTAGCTTTTGGTGACTTTTTTATTGCCAATGAATATGTCAATATTTTGGATAAGATGGGATATCAAGACGTTTCAAAGCTTGCACCATATTTTAAAGAGTTGATTGTTGAAAGGAATTCATTGGATGGAGGTAGACAATTGTTCCTAGAATCCCTTGTTGTGTATCTATTAAACAATGATAAAGAACGAACATTGGATTATATTGAACTAGCCTTTAGATCACAGTATGACAATGCCCACGATAGAGTGTTGGACTATATTTCAGAGAACAATATTGCATGTCCATCTTTGATCAAAGAGTTTATTACGTCACATGATTTCAATTATACTAAGGCAAAAGCATTGAAATTGTATTCAATAATGGATGACGTTGCAGGGCTTCCGCCAATACAGCTACAAGGATCGTTCGAATGCTCCGCTCGATTTGTTGGCGACAATGACAGACAGTTCTATGATAAATGTGTAGCGGATACAAATAGTCGAGAAGAGATTGATACAAGAATAATGGGATTTAATGCCATTGTTGGGTATTTGGAAAGATGCACAAATAGGACCGGCTTTCTTTATTCGGCTTGCTTGTTACTTTGCTTTGAAAGAGGACTTTTAGATGATGATGAAGACATAAGACAGCAAGCGAACCAATGCATTTCAAAGATAATTAATTGCGGGAAGGTTGCCACGACATATTTGAGCTACTCTTTTCCCAAGTTGGCTAAATCTTTATTGAATGAAGCATATTATGACGAGTTGATAAGTGGAATGATTCAAAGAAATACCCTTGACACTATAAGGTTGGACCAAGCATTGATAGAGTCCCACGATGGTAGTCTTTACTCATTTGAAAGAGACAATTTTTATAAGAACGAAATTCAGTACAGCACAATTTTAAGTCACATTGCGTCAATTGATGCAAACAAACTTGAACTGGTCAGAGCCAAAGTATTTCACGATATTGCATATGTGAAACAATTCAGAGAAAAATATAGAGACGAGGTTGAGTATATCCCTCGTGATTATATCCTTGATGATTTTATTGGGAAGACTAGAATCAATGCCGAAATGGTTGGTATCACAAACTTGGATGAAAAATTGTTTGCCCTAACTTTTTGTAAATTGGGATGAAAAAGTTACTACGACAAGTATAAATAGCGAGAAATGAGAAAAAAAGAAAAATTTTTTTCATTTCATTTCATTTTCTTTCCATTCGTTTCATTCTTCAGTTTATTCAACTATTAACCAAAAGGTATGTGAATCATTGATAAAAGAATCATTGACTTCATTTTTTTTAATATTTAATGATGAACGATTATTTATAACAACAACGAATTTCTTCACCTGAAATACCATGTGGAAACAATAATAATTTCAGAGCTTTTTAACCCTGATTTATATATTAAAAAAAAAAACATTAAAAACGGTCAATCAATATTTTAATTACAATGAATATTGTACTAACATTTATTTATTAGCTTGTATATACAATCTCCAACTTAATAGACATAGATAATTTTTTTTGTTAATTCATTTGATTTCATTTTGTAAAGTCATCTCAAGTCCCTGAGCTTTTTTAATTTTTTTTTTTTTTTATTCTCTTGATTTCACTTAATTCTTCAACTATCAACCATGAGTTTGGACACCTTTTTAATATGTCCCAAGTGCCTCGGCGCCGATAAACACATTAAAATGATCAAACTAGTCAACGGAGAAGAATGTCGACAATGCACCCGACCATTCACGGTTTATCGATGGGGAAATCGAACGGCTTCCAACAAACTTCAAAAAACCATAATTTGCATGACATGTGCTCAAGCAAGAAATTGTTGTCAATCATGTTTACTCGATATAACCTATGGGATTCCGACCGATATCAGGGACACTGCTTTGAAAATGGCCGGTCTTGAACCTGTATGGAATAATACTGCTAATCCTAGGAATCGTGAAGTTAAAGCAATAATGGCGGATAAATTAGAGGCAAAATTTAAGTCCCAAGAGAATCAAACCAAGGATCTATTGTCAAAATTGGCAGAGAAATTTCATGTTAGCAGAGAAGAGGAAGCAGAAACACGAGATGACGATTCCAAGGTAGTGTCATCAAACAAGCCAGTGGATGTGGGAAGGCTAGCAAAGAAATTACCTTTTGGAAACCTGTTGGACGTTAAAAAATATACCGAATTGACGTCGTTTTTCATCTTTGGATTTCCATCAGATATACCCAACAATATGATCTCTACTCATACCTCGCAATATGGGAAATTGAAATCCGTGGCCATAAGTACCGAGAGCCGATGTGGGTTTATTACTTTTGAAAACAAAGATTCAGCCAATGAATTTGCTAAAGTGATCGATGAAAATGGAATGAATGAAAATAAGTCAACTGCGGGTTTATTAGTATTGGATAATAATCCGATGAGAGTTTGTTTTGGCAAACAAAGACCCTTGCCACAGGGTGTTAATGATATGAAAAAGTTGAGTGGTGTGGTGGGTAAGGTTATGAAGCAATTGGCTGAAAAGGACAAAGGTGGGAAAGGCAAGTCTAAAGACAAACCAAAACCAGCGTCCACCATAAAATACAAAGCATTGCAAGATGATTATGAAGAGTAACACAGTAGCTTGTGGGTATTAGGATTACATGTAAGAATATATAATTCCAGCCGAGTATAAACGTGTGTTGTCGCAAGACCGAAAAAAAAAAAAAATAAAAAAATTTCGTACTACGAGAGTCAATTACTTACAACCAACAATGATGGATATCGATATCGAAACATTCTATTGCATAGTTATAGCAATTGTACTTACCCCTGTGTTTCTTGCATTGGTGAGACTATTATACATCCTTCCTGCATTGAGATTACTGACTGCAATATCAGATAAGAAGAAACTACTCCATGAAGCCAACATTTCAATATTGTTAGGTTCTGGTGGCCACACCGGTGAGATGATGAGAATTATTTCCAAATTGGATATGCCGAATGTGTCCAGGACTTGGATCTATTCAGCTGGAGATAGTTCCTCACTCGCTAAAGCCAAAGAATTTGAAGAAAACCAAGCCGACAAGGAAAATAGTAATACAGCTGTTAACTACATTTCAATCCCCAGGGCTAGACAAGTGGGTCAATCATACATTTTAAGCATCCCAACTACTTTGTATTCATTTGCTGTTTCAGCTATAAAGTTATTAACTCATAGACCAGATGTGATTCTTTTGAATGGGCCTGGAACTTGCGTACCAGTGGCATATATTTTATTCCTTTACAAGTTCTTGGGTTTATGTAAGACCAAGATTATCTACATAGAGAGTTTGGCTAGGGTTAGCAAATTGAGTCTTAGTGGGATATTATTGTTGCCTATTACCGATAGATTTATAGTGCAATGGGAACAATTATACCATCAGTATAATAGAGTGGAGTATTATGGTATCTTGATATAGTATATTTCAATAAAATAGAAAAAGTTCGTCTCTGGGCTGCATCGCGTGTTAAAAACCATCTCTAAATTTTGTACGTCTATCAACTTTTAATTTTTTTTTTTTTGACGTATAAAACTATTATGAATCTGGGGTACACGTTCCATGGAGAAATTTACGAGTTCCCTGGAGTATACGTTGACAAATTCAATGGTTCAGGTGATGTGTTCCTACTAACGCATAGTCACCAAGATCATTTACAAGGGTTGCTAAATAAAACATTCTGCAAACGAGTATATTGCTCCTCGTTGACAAAAGATATTATTGCCCTAGAAGACAAATATAAATCAATATTGCCTTTCTTAATTGCAAAAGAATACAATGAACCGTTTGATATTGAGACTCTGGAATGTAAGCTTAGCGTGACTATGATTCCTTCGTACCATTGTCCAGGTTCAGTGATGATCTTACTTGAGGGAATAGATAAGGCAGTTCTAGCAACGGGCGACATGAGAGCCGAACCATGGTGGGCATCGACGTTGATAAAGAACACATACTTGTTCCCATATATCACTGGATTGAAGGTGCTAGATCAGATATATATCGATACAACATTTACATATCGTGGAGAACCTTACATTTCCATCATGCCAAATAGCGAAGGAGTATTTGCTACTATGGAATTATTGAAGCTCTATCCGGTGGACGATGAGATCCAGTTCTCATTTGCTGATTATGTGTCCGGTTCGGAAGAGGCATGGTTTCAAATAGTCAACTACTTTGATGGAGAACTCCTAGCGAATGATTTAATAACTAGAAGAATCGATTTGCTCAGGAAACATCGGGACTTTTATTCCCCCATTAAACAATCGTTCAAAACGGGCCCTGTTTTCAACATTGGCTATCCATCTCAAAAGCGAGTGCCTCCAATTGTCATCATTATAAAACATGCTATAAATTTCAATATAATAGACTATGCTGGACAGTGTCTACCTCGAAAAATATCAAATATCGACCCCGCCGATCTAAAATGTCTAATCACAACCACAAGAGGACACAAAATTTACGAACATGGTGGGAGGCAATGGCTCCTACCAAAGGAACAACAAGAACTTCTACCTACAGGGATTATGTTGATATTTTCCCGACATTCTTCCTACGAAGAAACTCGAAACTTTGTTGAATTATTCCGTCCGAAACTGGTTTATCCATGCACCGAATCCAAAGCAACTTGGTTGAATGGATTTACCGTTTCAAGAGTATTTGGTGATTTGTGCACTAATGTCAATAACCTCCATAGATTTGATCTTGATAAATTTGAAAAATATGGGTACCCAATGCCGCAAGTTATAGATAGACAGGTTGCGTCAATTAATAGGTGGTCATTTTCACAATGTCTTCATGAAGTTGATTTCGTGCATGTAGCATCGGAAAGACCATTCAAAGGACAAATGCTGCTTTTACGTAACAACGAAATCAAAGGTGTAAAAAATACAGCTCCCATAGAGTTTAAGTTACAATCGTTAATCGCTGGAAGGAATGAAGAGAAGTTTAAAGAGGTTATTAATTATCACAAAACGTTGCGACTTAACGCAGTCTTTCGTAAATTTGATTACAATTCAAGCAGCTATGGATCGCAATCGAGCTACGACGAAGTGAGAACATATTCCGAAGAGGATGAAGATGAAGAAAATACGCGAGGCAGTTCGTCTTGCATACCGTCCAGTATTGTGTGGGAACAGTCTTTGCCTAGTGACGGGTGCGCCTACTTATCTCCATTCCTCAATACTCGACGAATCAAAGACGTGTCAGCCCAGTTAACCAAAGACAAACGAAACTGGAATCAGTTCAAATTGAAATCCACAAAACAGTAAATATATATGTACATTTTCTTTAATTTTCTTTCCATCTATGTCCACATTTTACACACTTGTAGAAAGTTGTCATTGGTTCATCCGCTGATCTGATTTGTAATTGGAAGAAATATGCTTTATCACCACCACACGAGTCTATTGGACATTGAGCTGCCGTTTGATCAACATTGTCCCAGGTACCTTCTCCACCAAGAACATCATCAACTTCTTTTCTATGCAATTTCTTTCTATCGTACATCTGTAGACCACTTATTTTAAATACATAGGGACAAGTGGAACAGTAAAATCTATTGAGTCCATCATTCCCAGTTGCTATAAGAAGCATGTTAGAACAGTTCGGACAGAAGGTTAACATTATTTCTTTTGGATTGTTGGCAGTTGTTGAATTAAGTTGTAGTCTCTACCGAAGAGATGATGCAAAGTCTAGAATAATTTTTTTTTTTTAATTTTTCAGTCCTTAGGAATCGGGACTGGTACGAAAAAGAACTGAAAACACACATTCCAACATTCGTGAAATAAACACACACTCGGCAACAATATATCTCAAGATGTCTATACCTGGTTCACCTTCCAAAAGTCCGTTTAGATCACCGTCAAAAAGACGTATAGAAACAATTGCCTCCCCAAGATTTCCTAGATTTAGATTCTCACCTGTAAAAACTCCCAATGGCCGTGCAGGTTTATCATCACCAGAGAAGAGATCGATGCAAGATCTCGACATGTCCGCGAGGAAACGAGCCAACAACAGCCTCTATAATAAATTGATGGATGACTTTGATGAAGCTGACGATTATCTTGACGAGCAAGACAAAATTCTTGCTGAAAGAATCATCAAGCAGTCTAGAGGAGAAGATGTTGCTGATACAATAAACTATGGTGGGGATGTTGAATATGAAATAGATTTAACCAAGGCTAGAGTGGGACCAAGAAAGACTACCAGGCAAAGAAAGGTACAGAAATTTCAGTCATATTCAAGTGATAGTAGTGGGGAAGAATTTGTAGGTGATGAAGCAGAAGAGGATGAGGTAGAAGATGTTAGCGACGACGAGAAGAATGTTGACGAAGATGACGATTTCCGAGTTAAAGATGACGTTAAAAAAGTTGTCAACAAGCAGCCCAAGCACGAAAACAGACGAAAGAGTGAACCTGGGGTGAAAAGAGGCAGAGGTAGACCAAGCAAAAGTGACCAAGTCGCGAATAGTGTTAAGAGCATTTTTCATCAAGATGACGAATTATCAAAGAGACACAAGCAGAAAAAACCGAAGGAAGAAAAGATAAAAGAGTTAGCGGTACCAAAACCACCAGCAAACTATCTAAATTCGATTTTTGACCAAATTTATGATAGAAACTCCGTTCCTTCAATAAGTGGGATAGCGAAGCCACAAATCGAAAAAAAGGACTCCAAGGATTTTGTACCTATTCCACTCCCGAAAGTTGATGACGATGGTAACATTGTTGATGAGGAATATATAAAGAAGTATTTTGATGGAATTGATCCAACAAAAGCCACGGAAGGAAGAGTATTGGATGACAAGGTTTTTTTCTTGGAAGGCTCTGAAGGTTACTTCGAACAACAAAGTAAACGATTTAAATCAAGCGGCAATCTATTATCAACTATTGCACCTGAGTTGGATTATAGTGAGTTTTACAATTTGGTAAAACTCGGTAACAGCATTGACCTAGTTCACAAATATGATCTTTGGGAACTTCACAAATATCTATATCATCAGTGGTGTTTCGAAATGACGCAAGGATTCAACCTTAATTTTTATGGTATTGGATCCAAGATTGATATTTTGAAGAATTTTTCCCAGAACTATTTTGGAAATTGGTGGACCGAAGTGGTGGGCAAGGACTTGCCCAAAGTGTTAGTGGTAAATGGGTACAACCCTGGTATAAATATGAAAAAGTTGATTTTCGATATTGGATCTATCTTGGTTCCTGATGAAACACTTCCCAGACATATAGCAGGAACGGTGCCATTTGTAATGGACTATTTGGAAGACGCAAGGCAAACGGTACCGGAATGCGGGTTTCATATACCAAAACTTTTATTAATTATTAACAACCTCGATGGAGAAGTTTTCCGACTGGATAAGATTCAGACCTTGTTGTCTCAGTTGTTGAGTCTTCCCGAAGTGTGGGGTATGTCATCGACAGATCATATCAATGTTCCGCTTTTATGGGACCTGTCCAAATTGAAGAATTTAAATTTCATCTGGCACGACTTGACAACTTATTCATCCTACCATAGAGAATCCTCATTCAAGGATGTTTTGAACATCGGAAGATCGAAGAAATACGTTGGTGGCTTAGGGGCAAAATTCGTCTTGAATTCTCTTACAGAGAACCATCGACACTTGTATCGAGAATTGTTGCTCGCCCAATTAGACAATATGGAAAAAGCAGCAACGTCAGAGGCTGCAAGAGTCGGATTGAAAGGTACTATAAAAGTCGCAGTGGAGTTTAAGGAACTTTACAATACCTGTTTGAATGAGTTCATCACCTCCAACGACAACACATTCAGAACGCTTTTGAAAGAATATGTGGAGCATAAGATGTGTCAATTGGTGAAGAATTCCTCCGGTGTTGAAATGATCTTTATTCCATTTACTTACGAAGAGATACAGAATATCTACAAGCAGGTGTTTGAATAGTAGTAGTAATAGTAGTAGAAGTAATGTATATTACACAAAGAATAGGCTTCCTCGTCTAGAAATTTCTGTTATCGTGTCGTCCCTGAATCCCCACATTGAAATAAGCCAACTGAATTTTGATTTTATTTTGTAGTATACCAAAATTGTCTCCCTGTGAATAACACTGTGTCGTTGTCGGGTTGCTGTGTCGTTGTGCTGGTGGTAGTAAGATGAAAGTGTTTGATAGTGGCTGTAAGTAGACGTTTTTGGTTGTAAATTTCTTTGGTGGTGTGTCCTCTTGGGGTTTTATTTTTTCTCTGGTCGGTTCGCTCCAGGACCGAAATGCAAGACGAAAACGCAAATCTTGCTCAGAAACCGAATAACGAGTGGTGGAAAAACGAGTACGGGCAAAAAAGAAAAAAAAACCTCTATCTTTTGCTGGTGGTAATTTTCGATTCGAAAAATCATTTTTCTTTCCAACTACGCCACTGTTCTATTAAACCCCATCCCAACCCATCCAATTCATCTCGCTGCTCAAGATGGGGAACTTTCCAAAGCTTGCGGAAGGCACCGTGCTTCAAGTTGGAAAACATACAGCAACTGTTGTCAAGTATCTTTCTGAGGGAGGATTCGCCCATATTTATAAGGTCACAATCGATCCACCGGAGAATGATTCCAATATTGCTTGTTTGAAGAGGGTGATCATTCCAGACAAAAATGGATTGAAAGAATTACGAAAGGAAGTCGAGGTCATGAAGACTTTGCGTCACAGTCGAAATATTGTCAAATACTACGATTCCCACGCCGAAAGATTAGAAAACGGAACTTATCAAGTTTTGGTCTTGATGGAATTATGCCCCAACGGATCTTTGTTGGACTATATGAACAAACACATTAAAACCAAGTTGACGGAACCTCAGATCCTCACCATCATGTTGGATATTTGTCAAGGGATATACGAAATGCATAAATTAAAATTAATCCACCGTGATATTAAGATAGAGAACGTATTGATTGATTCGAAAAACGGATTCCAAGTGTGCGATTTTGGTTCAACCACAGTGCCAATAATGGCACCGCAAGACCAACAACAATTTAACTATCTCAGTCATGACATTCTTTACCACACCACACCACAATACCGAGCTCCTGAAATGATCGATTTATATAGAGGATTTCCCATTGACGAAAAAGCAGATATCTGGGCTTTAGGGTGCTTCCTTTATAAATTGTGTTATTACACAACACCTTTTGAAGCCAATGGAGATATAGCTATATTACATGCATCCTTTCAATTCCCACCGTTACCCGAATACTCAGGAGATCTTAAGAACCTAATAATTATCATGCTACAAGAAAACCCGTACTTCCGACCAAATATTGTCCAAGTGACCATGTTGGTTAGCAAAATGATGAATTTCGATTTCGACAAGTTGAAGTTGAAAGATTTCTACAACGCCGGCCCATACAACTTCCAAGCTTTGCATGAATACCAAGTACACAAACAGAATGAATTCTTGAGACAGAAGCAAATGTACTATCAACAACAAGCACTTGCCAATTCTGCAAACGTATTACCACAAGATCAATCTGTATTGGTATCTGGACAAACAACACAGGCATCCGCGCAAGCACCTGTTAATCTTGAAAATGGCAATCATGAGGAAGTGACCGAAGGACAACAACATCAACAACAACCAGGAGCACCGTTAGTACCACCACATCACACTCATGACACTCCTCCTACGTCCCAATTGTCACCAAAGGTAAAAGAAGTTACTCTTCAGGTCCCATCAAGTTTAACTGCTGGGTCTTCGGCAGAATCACTTGCCGGCTTTAGCCTGGATGATGACTTGGCCAAAGATTTAGAAGACATTGAGAAATTGGAAGATGCAGAGCAAAGATTCCCATCTTTGGATGAAATCGATATACCGGATGGGATCAGTCAAAGGAGTGCGCCTCCACTGAGACTGACGAGTGTGAAGACCTCTCGATCAGATGCTTATTCGACCAAGAGTACAGAGGTGCATGATAGGGTCGGCGTTGAAGAACAAAATAAGAAAAAGGAAGAAGCTGAAAAATTGGCAGATGATATATTTTCTAGTGCAGTTGTGTCTCCCGTTGTTGAATCTAAAGCGAAATTTGATAGTCAGCAAACTGTTGACGATTCTGATTTACTCGACTTAACGCAGGATGTGGAAAACTTGAAGTTTGAAAACAATAACCAACCACAGCGACCAATTGTTCCATCTAATAAAAGCAGTAATAGAAATCCATTCCCGTATTCTAAGCCAACCAACATGGACCAACAAGAGAATAATTTCGAACATTTGGAAACTAAAAAGAAGAATAATCCATGGGGTGGGTATCGAGTGAAATCAGAAGAAGATCCTAGTCAATTCCAATTGCCATTGCAGGCCGCTCCATTACCACCGGAACAACAAGTTCCAGTTGTTTCAGTTCCATCACCTCCCCAGCCAAACGTACCTTTGCTGTCAGTTCCTTCTCCTCCACAACACAATGCACAATTATACACACAAGCACCAGCACCACCTCAACCCCAAGTGCCGCCTCAGGTGCCAGTTGAATCATCAATAGCAGGAAATGCATTAGATCCAGTGCCCGTTCCAGAACCTGTTGCAGCTCCAGCTTCTACATCAACATCAGCTCCGTTTTCATATTTACAGTTTGCTAGTGATACTTCTCCTGATGAAGCGAACCCAATTTTGCCACAAATTGCGGCTCCCACGCTTCAAAACGTCAAATCATCGGCTAGCATTTTCTCAGCTTCTCAAGCACATGAAAAACATCGGGTGCATATTCAAGAATCAAATCTAATTGACTTGGAAGTTGGATTAGTGTCCGCTAGTACATCACCTTCAATTGCATATAACCAGGTAGCAAATGAGTCGGACGTTTCACTTATAGACATGGATGAGTTGAAATTGAAACCAGTCGAAAGTAAGACAGCTAATCCTGACCAATCTAGACCATTCAAGAAAAGAGTTCCATCGTCAACTCATACGCCATCTCAATTGAGCTTACAAGAAGAAATTATTGATTTTGCTTCCGACGATGAAAACCCCGACAATGGTTCACATATGAATCGTCTAAAAATAAGGAGCTCTTTAAGAAGACCAGGAAAGGGGAGAAGATCTGGTGAACACAAGAGGACAGAGAGTTTTAATGGGGAAACTTCGAAGAAGAGACTCTCTTTCTTCGGTGGCAACTAGCTTTGGTTATGATTCTTCTCGTTATTCTATTCTATTTTATTTTACTTTACTATTTTTTTGTTCTTATAGATTTCAATTTAGTTTAATCAATTTTTTATTTTTGCATTTAAATATAGAGCGTGATGATTGCTCTCATTATTGAAAGCTTAGTAATATGATTTTAGTTGCAAAGATTTAGCATTGTTGCAGCGAAAAACTAAAACCAAGGTCAACAGATCGAGGAGCGTCTGCTTTGCTTGGTGGTAAATTTTTTTTTTTTGCTCTTCATCTCGTATTCATCACCCCTCTTCCCACAATCACAATCCATTCAAACAGCAAAAACGAAAACTATGGAGGTTCTTAAAAGACAATTAACGCAATTGTTGTTATTGGTTCCACCTGAGACTTTCCCCAATAGTCCCAACAACAAGCTTGAGTCGTCCATTGCCAGATTATTAGAAGGAAGATCCGAGTTTCTTTTGGCAGTCAGTGATTTCAAAGAAGTATCCCATGTACCAGAGTTGCGATCCATATTGAGTAAATACCCACAAGTCAGTTTGATTGAAGTTTTGATTGAATATGTTGACAAATTGGTACAATTACAAGATAGATTTTTTGGTGATGAAGGTGTTGTATATTCGCAAATATTGGGTATTGCATGTTTACAATTGTTTATTCAAGCAAATTTCACAGGACCCCAAGTTTCCACAAGTGCCATTTCGTTATTGTTTCCAAACGTTGATCCAGCAAAGTTACAATCCGATGCAGTCAATTTGTTGAACATCGAAGGTCAACAAGCATATGACTTGATGCAAGAACCAGTGTTTTTGATATTTGCAGAATTGATTTTTGAAAAATTATTCAATACACCATTTGAATATTCCTTATTTAGCAAAGATTTGACTAAGAAGAGTGCCGAGATGTTAGAGTTTGTCACCAAGGGATCTCGAGTCGTTGATCCAATTAGAGCATCGCTCAATTGGTGGAGAGTCAGAGCTTTACAAGTTCATTCATCGGTAGTATCAGAGTCTCCGAGTATTATACTGTCCATTTGTGGTCTTTTACTTAATAATTCTTTACTCACAGTTCTTGCCTCTTTTAAGGACCCAGAATTAGAGAAGTTACTCCACGTTCAGTTCTTGTTGGAAGTTTCTAGGGTTCATATTCATTCATCTACAGAACATGCGGCTGTGCTGCCATTAACCAAAGCAAAGAAAATTTCTCAATTACAGGTGTTACTATCAGGTGCCAAAGCCAAGAGAACTAAATTTCAAAAATTCTTTACTTCAAATTTGATTGTTCTTGCCAAAAGTAACACCAGTTCAATATATGACGTCGATACCACTACCCCAGAAAGTCTTAAATTGGACTCTGATTTACTTTTGGAAAAACCGCAGTACGAGTCATTAGAAGATCTTGATATCGAAATCGAACAAGACAGTAAAAGAATACGAGTTGACTCGTTTCTTTTGCAGCAAGAAGGTGAAGATCACGATGAAAAGTTACTTCCATTAGCAATGAAACAAGATGATATCCCTTCAGAGTTGAGAGGACTTGATCCAAATGACCAACCAACTTTGAACAATCTTGATAATCTACAATTATTATTGAGATTGACTGTTTTGAAACAAACATCCCCTGCTAATGATCCATTAGTAGAAGAAGAATTGATGGCTCTTGTTGGAAGAGTGTTGTATGCTTCTGCCGGTAAAGTCAATTGGACAATTTTCTCCCGTGCTCTTTGGGAAAGATCCTTATTGGAATCTGGCAAGTCTCGTACTGTTGAACGAGGTATTTTGCAAATGACTTCATTGATTGAGGAAATGGGAATTAAAATCAAGACGAGAATTATCCCCGAAGCTCAACAGGAAGATCCAAATGCAGTAACCGCACTGAGATTAAGATTCATTCATCAATTGCCTTTGTTACCGCAATGGGCCATGGATGCCAAACTTGCGGAAAAATACATGTCCTTGGGAGTTTTAAAATCCGCCATTGAAATTTATGAAAGATTACAAATGCATTGTGAAGCTGCATTATGTTACGCTGCAGTTGACAATGAGCTCGAGGCGGAAAGCATTTTACATAATCGTTTGCAAACCCATCCGGATGATGCCAGAGCTATCTCGATTCTTGGTGATATCAAACAAGACCCTTCATTATGGGAAAAAGCATGGGAAGTGGGTCGTTACGCTAGAGCTAAAGCATCGTTATCACATTACTACTATAACCAAAAGAATATTGACTTGGCTATTAAGAACATGTACGAATGTCTTTCTGTCAATCCATTGAGTTATGAGAATTGGTACTTTTATGGTTGTTGTGGACTTGAGTCCCAACAATTTGAATTAGCCTCAGAGGCGTTTACGAGATGTGTATCACTTGACGAAACGAATTCCTACGCGTGGTCGAATTTGGCCAGTGCGTTGTTGAAATTGGATAAAACCAAACCAGCTTTCAATGCCTTAAAGAAAGCTATCAGATGCGGAGGTGAAAACCGAAAGTCCTGGAGAATTTACGAGAATTATATGCTAGTTGCAGCTAAGCTTTCGGAATGGAACGATGTATTATTAGCAAGCCGAGAATTACTCGACATTAGAAAAGACGAAGGTGATGCTGCAATTGATATTCCCATGATTGAAAAATTAGTGGAGTTACTTGTTTCTGAACCATACCCAACGGAAGAAGAAGGGGCAAGGTTGACTCATTACCAAACTGGTTGTATTGATTTAGTCTGTAACATCTTACCCCGAATCATCACCTCATCAGCACGTTGTTGGAGAATCGTCGCTAAGGTAGAGTTATGGAGAAAGAGACCATGGGCAGCCTTGGAATGTCATGAGAAGGCATATAGAGTTATGGTGCATAATCCTGAGTTAGAGTCAAGCGAAGCGGTATGGAATGAAGTTGTTGATGCTTGTGAAGATCTTGTTAGTGCCTTTGAATCCCTTGGAGAATTGCCTGGTAAACATGGCGCTGGTGACGTGGTGTGTAAAGATTGGAAATACAAAGCAAGAACTACAGTTAGATCGTTGATGTCCAAGGGTAAAGATATGTGGGAAGATTCACCAGGTTGGGAAAGACTACAAACTATGAAAAGCGATTTATCTAACTCTAGAGATTGATTAATTATTTTTAATTCACATCACTAATGATGCTAAAGCAATCAAAACCAAATGAGGTAATACGTTTTGAATCTCTCTTGGGTGTTTCATCGTGGACCACAATACACCGTGTTATCAAACTCGTTGCCAAAAGCACTGATTGTCTAGCTGTATTACCATACCATTTTAATAGATAACATACAGAATATAGAATAGCTTTAGTTTTCCCATTATCAAAAATCCAAAATTGTAACAATAGCCAATTTTCCAAAACTCCATAAGCAAATTGGAAATAAATTCTGTACGGGATATATGTCTTTGTAATTCCCATATCAAACACTCCTAATAAACTTAAAATCGCATGAAACATCAATAGGACCACTTTAATAGTACCTTCTTTTGATTCAAAGATCAACTCTGTTATGATTAACATACATGTGTTGTCCTGTTGCAAAAATTGTATGAGCGCTGGATTAGATCTAAACCGTGGTGAACTAACTCTATGGTTCTTGTATCGGATTGATTTGAAATGAGTGATAATTTGATTAATCGCTACACTTGCAAATCGACACAAGGAAGTAATTATCAACACGACAAATGCGTTGTGTGATTTGTCAATATTGGAATTATAATTGGTGTATTTTAAAAACAACCAGATTACACCAGTTACTATGGTGATGATGTTGCAACTAAACCAGAAATCATAGAATGATCCTTCGTTTTTATAAAAGCGGAAAATTGATTTTGATATTTCTTTCTGAACATTCTGATAATTGATGGTGGTAATGGAATAGTATAAATTGATTAAGAAGCAACGATAAAAGTGGAAAATAGGGGCGACAAGTGATAATTGAGGAACAAAAGTCAAGATATATTTGGACATGGATTGAAATGAAATCATTGATGTTGCTGTTGATAATGTTGCTTGTATTTTGGTAGTTGACGATAGTTGCAAAAAACAAAGAAAAAATAACCGTCAAAAATAACATGAGACGAAGAATCAGACGCAGGCACAGCGAAATAATGGAGAATGTTTTGCATTATTTTTTTTTTTTTTGCATACAAAGGTGTACAAAAGCTAGTGTTATGAGTTTAAATGTGGGGGTTGTTTGCAGCTCAAGGGATCAGTTCATTATCTCTGATATCAGAGCTACAGCAAAGGAATACCGTGGGTTCTATTTATTTCCCAGGAAGTGTTGTTTCATAACCAAGTGGGCTTTTAATTGTTGGGACACGTCCTTTTTCTTACATTCCTGCATCTAATGTTGAGTGGGAACTGAACACGAAATCCACTTTCTCTTCTTCTCACTTCACACATTGTTTTGGGCTTTCTTTTTTTTTTTTGCTAGAATTGGATAAAACTAAAACTTTAACTATCAACAACAACTCAAGCATCCAACCGCCCAACCAACTTACGCACACTTCCTTTGTCTACCCAACTGTTATATTTGCTATTTACAATTTGACATATACTCATCAGCATTCTTGTATTTTAGGGGTCTTCATTTGTTCTATTCATTTATTCAGGTTTAAAACTTTCTACATACATATCTACACATCATGATGGAAGACAAATATATTGGACTTGCCTTGGCAATGTCATCATCTTTAGCCATAGGTACCTCATTTATCATAACCAAGAAAGGTTTAATGGATGCCTCATCACGTGCGGGTAACTCCAATGGAGTTCAGGCCCTGGCCTATCTACAGAATCCAATTTGGTGGGGAGGTATGATCACCATGGCGATTGGAGAAATTGCCAATTTTGCTGCCTATACCTTTGCTCCGGCAATTTTGGTGACGCCGTTGGGAGCATTATCTGTTATCATTGGTGCTGTATTGGCAGCAATTTTCTTGAAGGAAGAATTGGGTACTTTGGGTAAAATGGGCTGTGCAATCTGCCTTATGGGTTCTGTAATTATCATATTGCATGCCCCACCTGACAAAGAAGTCGACACCGTTGATGAAATTTTGGGATATGCTACCCAACCAGGATTCATGTTTTATTGTACCGCAGTTGCCCTTTATTCATTGTTCACTATTTATAAAATTGTTCCAAAATATGGTAACACCAACCCAATGATTTATTTATCAATTTGTTCTTCCGTTGGTTCTATTTCCGTCATGTCCATTAAAGCTTTTGGTATTGCTCTTAAATTGACATTAGGTGGAAACAACCAATTCACTCATATTTCAACATATTTGTTTTTACTTGTTGTTGCCTTGTGTATTGTCACGCAAATGAATTATTTCAATAAGGCATTGGATCAATTTGATACTTCTATTGTTAACCCATTATACTATGTCACTTTCACCACTTTCACCTTGGCAGCGTCATTTATCTTATTTAAAGGATTTAATACATCATCAGCAGTTGACATCATTTCTTTGTTGATTGGATTTTTGATCATTTTCAGTGGTGTTTATTTGTTGAACATTTCCAGAACTGAAGATGCCGGCAAGGACAGAGAGATTTTCGGGGTTCATGCTTCAAAAGACATGGCTCCACTAGATAACGGTGTCGGAGGATTCTCCACTGTTCGTAGATCCATGCAAGTTAACAGAGTAGGGGAATACGACAATGAAGAAAGCGTTGGATTGAGAAGATTCGACAGTTTTGAAATAGATAGTGGAGACGAATACGCAAGAAATTATAGACATTAGTATACATTACAAAACATACAGCACATAGAAACGGATGATATGTATATGGAAACAGAATGAAAACCAGAAAAAAGTAAGATAATAGAGCATAAAATTAAATTTATTTTCTTTTTATTTATTTATTTTTATCAATTAGAATACGAAACATTGCTCTATCTATATATACCTACATGTAAAGAGGTAATTAGTTTTTAGAACTAAAAGAAAATGTACAAAATTTACAGAAATAAGATACAAAGTAATGCAATAGTAGTAATAAAAAAATAATAGTTCGAAAAATGTAGGAACGGAACCCATTAATATATGTGTATCATTTTAAATATCATCGATATCCAATTCATCTTCATCTTCGTCTTCACTTTCATCGGCTCCACCGAATTCGAAATTGACATTTTCATCTTCATCACCACCAAAGGTATCAGTTTCATTAATTTTAGCATTTTCTGGTAATTCACCGACATTTTTCAACGTTCTTGCTTCATCGGAATTATATTTATGAACCACATCACATTGATCATCTTGGAAATCTCTTAATGAGACCAAAATGATATCACCTTGTCCCATCCATACTTTCTTTCTTAATTTACCTCTAATATGTCCCATTCTTTTAATTCCATCAAAACAACTAACTTCAATTCTACCGTTACCTAACATTTTGGTAATTTGAGCATATTCTTGTCCTTCTTCCTTATAAATTAATTCTCTCTTTTGTCCACTGTTATCATTCTTTCCTCTTCTTCTATTCTTTCCTCCTTTTCCTTTACCTGATGATTTACCCATGTTTAGTTGAAAATCTAGATATGTCTTTTACTTTATGAAATCTAAAAAAAAAAGAAAAATACCTTGTCACAGATTGTGTTTCAAAGAACAGTTGCCTTTTTTTTTCCATCTTAGACAAAAAAAATTTTTTAGTCTCCTGTATATAAAATTACAGTCACGTGAGATATATTTCTGTTTGCCAAAAAAAAAAGCAAAAAAGATACTGGCAACAACAGCATAACTAGCTAGGTATTCACCATATACAAATTACCCCGAGGCTATCATCACTCGTTTGACTTGACCCCCCAAAACAATACTTATCATTAAACCATCATGGATTCATTTGACGTAGCGAATCAATTACTACAAATGTTACGTAGTTTATCGCCCCAATTACAGCACATCAACAAAGTAGTTTATTTCACCTTGAAAAAATACAAATTGGAAGATTATTTATTACCGACAATATTAGATGTAATCAACGATATTGATTTGGATAGTAGTATTAAGAGTAATGTTTTCCAATTTATAGAATTATTAATTATGGAATCATATAATAATAAGGATAAATTCCAAGGTGCATATATTGATGGAGTTTTAAAGAATTTGCCAATGATTATTAAAGAAGTGATTGTGAATAAGTCGAATTTACATAATGCATATTTGAGCTTATCCAACATTTCAAAAATATTTGATGTGGATTGTGATAAATATAAGGAGAAATTTAATCGTGATTTGTTAACTGGAAAAGACGTCGAAGGAATAAATAATAATGATGAATTTCTTAAAGACATAACAGGTGAAGGAGATAATGACGGGGATAAATCAGATTTGGTGAAATGTTGGAAGATCTTGTTGGAAAATAAACGACAGAGTCAATATGAACGAGCAAGATTATTAAAGCATGGAGAACAGATTGATGATATTGTCGATGAAGATCAAATGTTTAGCACCAGGGATAAATTAAACCCAGAAACGGCAAATTTTTTGTCGAAGAGACAAATATTGGCGAGGATGGAAGATGATAGGGAAGTTCATAAACGATCCAAGGAAAATCTTTGGGTGGTTAACAGAGATAAGGATAAGAATGTCAACTGTATAACCGAAGACGAATTTCTAGATCATTATTGGAATAGATTTCAACCTTTAAATGAAGTGGAAAATAACGAGTTTTTGGATTCATTAAAAGATATGAATGATATGGTTAGGTGCAGCTATAAAGATAAGTACTAATCATTTAATATACAAAGCAATTCATTAATACCACGAACACCATATGTAGCAGCAGTTTTCGTCTCTGCAGTTGACGATATTAATGTTACCGTCAATGTGAGACTGGTATCCTTGTGTAAACTATTTACATATTCATAATTGGACTCATCAATTGAAGTTAAACCACCGCTATAAAGAACGGCACCAACGTCATGTTCACTGGGTATGACAACACCATTTTTGCCAGGTAGGACAACACCATCTTTAATTGGTTGTTGGAAATCACTTATATGGGACATAACATAATCTGCATTCTGGTTGGAATTATAACAAGACAAAATAAGACGAATTGCCTTCAAGTTGATTTGATTTTTTTGAACAATAACCAGGTTTCTCACCAAAGTGGCATGTATTCCTTCACCTTCAAATAATGTATTGATATGTTGAATAGTTTCTCCCATGGCATCCAATGATCTTTCACGGTCGTCAACAAAAGATTTACCAGCATGGAATCTGATAGTTGCGTCTTGTACTTCACAGAATGACCCTGGTAGTCTTTCAACTTTAGATTCAATAAGTTTGGTGACTTCTGGCATCCATGTATTCAATTCTTTCTTATCTGCCAAAGAAATCCACTCCTTGGTGCCAATAAGTTTAACAAAACTACCATTTTCAGAAATCAATCCAATTTTGGGGAATCTTTTGAACATAATATCCAAATCTGGTCTTTGCAAATATGAAAGCAAATAAACATAAGTATCTTGTCTTTCAACTAAATCAGCCAATAATCTAACCAACCTTGTTGGTTCAACGACATTGACCTTACCAGAGACCAAACCAGTACTGTTGCCTCTAGTAGTTGAAGTTGAAGAACAAATTTCCAACGCCAATATTATAATCTTTTTACCATTTACGTGACAAAATGTTTTGAAGACTTCTTTATTAAATGGAACCAAATTACAACTTTTGGCACTTTCGACATTCCAGGAATTGTCAATGGTGTCCATACAATTTTGAACCCAATGCTTAGAATCACGAGTAAGCACAATGTTGTAACAATTGTTCCAACGAAGTAATTTTTCTTCACGTGTCATAATTAGCAGATCTTTAAAAGTTTCTGAAAATTTCTTGATATCCCATGGATTTATCAAAAGGGCACCTTCGCCTTTGCACAGCAATAAATTCGAAGATCCCGTGAATTCAGATAGCATCAACGGAGATTTTTTATCTTCAGTAGCAGTGATAAACTCATGACACGTCAAGTTCAAACCTTCTCTCATGCAACTGACAACAAACACATCGGCTTCACACTGCAATGCTAAATATTGGTCAAAGTCAATATCTCTTTGCAACAAAACAACTGGCTGTGTTACAGAGATATTCTCTGGCAAGGAATTGATTCTGGAAACAATTTTCATGACTTCCAGCTCATAGTCAGGATCAGAAGCTGACCCAATGCAAATTTGTATGAGTACTGTTTTTTCAATATACTCTGGGTTGTTTGTTAAAAACATTTCATATGCTAATAATTTTGGTTTGATACCTCTTAATTTATCCAACTTATCCCTAGTAACGATCAAATATTGATTCTTCCACCTTTCTTTGATGAGGCTCCTCCACTCTTTGACCAGGGTACTATGAACTGTCTCCAAAACTACTGGAGCATCGATACCAACTGGAATGGTGGTGGTGACAGTGAAGTTGCCGTTGTAATTAACCCCCGATTCACTGGTATCTGCTAATAATAGACGGTTGCAGGTTTGTAAAAAATGACGGACGTATTCATTGGTTTGAAATCCAATACAGTTTGCCCCTAGCATCCCTTCCAATAATTGATTTCTTTGAGCAAAACAACGGAAAACTTCAGACGAAGGAAAGGAAACATGCAAAAAAAATCCAATCTTGGCTGCTGGTAACTTTTCACGGACCATTTTTGGAACAAGTAGTAAATGGTAATCATGAATCCAAACTTTTGTTTCTTCATCATTACAACTGTTATAAGTTTTGATAATCTTCTCAGTGATCAATTCGTTCATTAATACGTAATGACCCCATGAATGATCTTCAAATGCCTTGGATTTAGGGTCATCTGGAATTTGGTAGTGCATGGTTGGCCACAAGATTTGCTTACAGAAGGATTTATAATGGCCTTCAAATGTTACATCATTAGGGAAAACCGCTTCGCAATCATACTCTTTAGATAACTTCTCGGAAATATCCATCTTGACTCGTAGTGAGACATCATCACTTGGCATGGCAACAGTACCCACCCATGTTGCCTTATCAATAATCCCACATTCAACGGCAATATTTACAGCTTTTGTCAACGATCCATTACCATTCTCCGCAGGATCTATTGTCCATGGGGCAACATCAAAAATATTCTTTTGGGACAGAAACTGAGCCTCCACACCTGGTTTGGAAAACCCACCAAAGGGGGCCATTTTCGATCTGCCATGAACCATATTGTTGAAATTCTGATCAAAGTCATCATCTTCCAAACTTGACGGTAAGATAACTGTGCTGTCCATGGTACCATCTTCTGATAACAAAGAATTGGCACTGCTATTCCCATGGAAAGTAAATAATGCTTTACTGAATGAAGTACGTCCACCACCACCTAGTCTATTACTTGATGGTGGTGCCAAAGGCGTTGGTGCATGACTTAAATTGGGAGTTGAATTTGCGGCAAGATTCACTTGTGATCTACTGAAACCGGGGAGTCCCATATCTTCATTGGGCTTTTTCCCATCTACTATAGAACTGCCCATTTTGATATATCGTGATTTGGGTTGAATAAATTGGTGCTCGGACTTTGCTGATGCTCTTCGATTGTAGAAAAACCCTTCCGGAGTATCGGATCGTTCGAATTGCTTGTTGTCCAGTATCGCTGAGTTGGTTGTTGATCTTGGCTGCGGAGTTGGTTGTTTTGACAAGGAGGGAAGAATCGATAGTTGGGTTGATGATGCGGTGGTGCTGGGTGTTGATGTTGAAGGGGGAATTTCAAAGCTGGTTGCATCCTGTTGACAGGAATTCAAATCAAATGAATCAGCCTGAAAATGAACAGTATATGGTAGAAATCTTAGTGGAGGGGTTTTTTGTTAGTAAGAATAATGCTAATAATAAGTACCATCTGGTACTATGTAGTTGTTGGGCATACATACAATGATGCTATAATAACTGTCATTGGTATCAATCAATTGATGTCTGTAGTACTTTGGGTCTTTCTCAAGAGAGAGGAAAAGAAAGAAATAAATAAGGGAAAACTAGGGGGGCAGGAATAGGAAAGCAAAAGAGAAGGGAAGGAGAGAAAGGGGAACATTTTTTTTTTAATTTAGTGCGACAGCGGAAGAGCAGCTCGTTGTAAACTTAACGCGACAGAACAACCAACAATCTATCAACTATTACTGCTATCCAAATACATATACGTATACTATCCACATGACTAAACTTACATATATTATTCATTCTTACATTCTTCATACATTCTTCTGCGGCCTTTTTATTCTTTTGTGTCCTCCCAATATGCACCCACGCCACGCACCCTGGCGCGCAAGCAATTTAATTCAACATCAAAAAAATGCACTCACGTGATGACACAGCTACTCACACTACCTATGCAACAATTTCCATTTCTTCATCATCATCGCCTTCTTCGGATGAAATATCGGAAACTTCTTGTGTTTGTATTGGCTCTGGTGATATACTACCAAAATGGGCGTTCAATTGATCTTCTAGATTCAAGTCGATATCTGGACTCACGCTTTGTTCCTTTACCAAGTTGGTTGTAACTGTTGTAGGTGAGACACTTGAAGGTTGCTGTTCGTCCTCCGCTGGTCCTTGTTCTTGTTCCGTTGCTTTCTCTTGCTCTTTCGTGGTATTATTATCATCGACATTATTGTCATCACCATTCTGTACAACGACTAACGTTCTCTCCGTTTCTGTGGTTTTTCCTGGAACATCAAAATTCAATTCCACATCCATGTCGTTATCACTATCATCACTATCAGAGTGATTCAATGCAGGGAAATTAAAGGCAATTTCGTTTTGTTTTTGTAATTCTTTTTCTCGACGGGCTTGTTCTTCATGAAGTTGTTTAATTTTTTCTTGTTTGGCGATTTCTGCTTTTCGAACAGATGCAATCACTTCTTTAAACCCATCCGAAAGTATATCTTTAAAATGTTTGTTGATTTCCAGTGTGGGTTTTTTTGTAGCATAAGGTGAATAATATAACTCTGCTTTCATGAAGATATCATTCTCTCTGGCTTTAAAATGGTCTTCTAGTTGCTTTACTTTCTTAAGTTTCAATTTCTTCCTCTTCTGCGCGTATTCAACTATGTCGAATTTAAAGTCCTCCTTATGTTCTTCTACCTTGCACTCTACTTTTGTTTCTTCTTTTGCTCCTTCTTTTGCTTCGACTGGGACTACACCATTTATCTCTGCGTTAGTTCTATCATTTGCTTCATTACCCACTCCCACTTTTACTTCTTGTTCCTTCGGTATTTTTTTCGTCGGCACTTTTTCTTGTTCCACTACCTTTTCCTCTTCCTGTATTATTCCCTTCTCATTGTCAACTTTGACATCTTCCAATTCTTTCAACTGGTCTTCGAACTTCATCCTCCATTCAATCTCATCATTCTCAATCAACTTATACAACGACTCCTGGGTCATCCGTGATTCATCCACCAATTTAATCCGCAATTTTTTCAAATCCGTCAACGGTTCCATATATTCAGGTGTAGATTGATATGTATAATCGGGAGGCAAGTCTGGTAAATAAGATGGAATGTAATTTGGTCGTGAGTTTATCCTTGGTACTAATTGCATGATTGAACTTTTTTCAAAGAATGGTCTTGACTCATCATCATAATTATCCTTAGGGTCATCGTCTAGTTGATCGTGGACGTGTTGTTTTGTTTTTGATTTATTTTCTAGAAGGTGTGAAAGTTCATTTGTATAAGGAAAGGAATTACTTTTTTCAATTTCATCAATTAGATCAATGTTCTTGATATGTTTTAATTTGAATAATAATTTGATATCAGATAGTGAAGGTTGATGCCTTCGTTGTATTCGTGTATAACTTGATAAATCTGTCGTTAGATCTTTTATAAATTGTAATGAAAGTTCTGTTAATTGATCAAGAAACTCTTTTGAATATGAATAATCTTTTGATTCAAGAATGGAACCTATGATTTTCTCAAATATTATATCCATTGTCAATTATTGTGATTGTGATTGTGATTATGAATGGTTTTTAGCCTGGGGTTTGATGGAATGTACTGTAAAACTTGTCGATACTTCACTTACTATGTTTTTTTTTTTTCAGACATCACTTTGTTTCTGCCGAGTGGGTTCGGAAATTTGTAATTGCTCCCAGTATGTTGACTATTTTTATGCTGTATACATTAATCACAACACATACACACACAACATTAGAGATGGAACCAAAAAAAAAATGATTGCTAAAACATGGGAATCAACTCACAAGTCGTGTTTCTTAAGCGAAGGTACTATTAACAATCTAATTACTACCTAACAAATATTCAATTGCACCTTGGACACTACCTCCTGTTCTTCTTAAAGCTTCTACATTTCTATCAAAGTCATAAAATCCCATATCATTCAACTGTCTTAATTGACTTTCGTATCTTTCTTCAGGAGGTCTGTTATCAACAGGGGCAGGAGCAGCAGCACCAGTTCCTCCAAACAAAACCAGGGGATCAATTGGAGGAAGGCCATTTGGAAATAATCCGGCAAATGGATTACCTGCTGCAGCAGCAGTGTTAGCATTTGCATTTTGACCACCCGCTGTGGTGGCATTTTGATCAGTAGTAGTAGTAGTAGCATTGGCATTTTCAGTGACATTCCCAGCAGCAGGGTTTGCACCCGGAGCAGGAAATGCACTAGCAGCTTGAGCAGCAGCATTACCACGACCCATTTCCATCATACTTCTCATCATTTGTGGGTTGGAAATCATTTGTCTGAAGAATGGACTTTGCAACATTTCCCTCACTTGTGGACCCATGGCTCTTAATTGTGGGTTTTGTTGAATCATGAAATCCAACATTTGTGGATCGGACAACATAGCTTGCATTTGTTGTTGGAAAACCGGATTTGACATCATAGAATTTAATTGTTCTGGATCTGGTAGATTACTGTTCATTCCTCCATCTGGTCCAAACATGGAAGCGGACGGTAACTGACTATATCCAGCATAACGAGCACCAGTCAAATCGGCCAATGGATTAAAAGATCCTTGGCCAGCTGCTATATTCGAAGGCACGGAAGATGGAGGGTTTGCCGTGTTTGATGAAGTGTTACCAGATTGGTTGGTTGCTGTTGTTGTTGTTGTGGTGGTAGCTGGAGTTGATTGAGAAGCGGCCGACGCAGATGATGCACCAGCACTTTTAACTAAATGTATAGTATGTCCATTTTGAACTTTATAAGAAGCTACAGTTTCGTTATCTTTTAAAACCTTACCGGAATAAATCAATCTTTGACTGGCAGCAGGTATTTCTGCCTTTTCCGCAACTAGATTCTTCAATTCACCAACTGTGATCAGTGGATCAAAAGTGAGTTCATATTTCTTATCACCAGAAGACTTGATTGTGATAGTAATTGATTCAGACATTGTGGGTAGTGGTGATAAATTTGTTGATTGAAATGCCCTTGTGGGTTAGTGGTTTGGGGTTTGACTGATTGAACGTTTTGTTTGGCGGGAGAGAATTTTTTTTTTTTGCCATTCAATTCAATATCACTTTTTTTCTGCGTTGTATCTCACGGAGAAATACTTTAGGAACAAACTTCAGAGATATCTAAGTAAGAGAATACATGTTAACATATGCCGTAATAAAGAAGTTAATTAAACTAAACGTAAACTTACTAATACTAAGAGAATCTAAAAAAAATTAATAATATAACGATAATAATAACAATTAATAATAATATATGGATAATGAACTGAAATTAACAAAAAAAAAATAAAAAAAACCATTATAAATGCAAAATTATACTACCACCTCTCTTCTCTCTTAAGATTTCGGGAGCACTTCCACTCTCCATCCACATGCAATACAACTGTATCCTTCAATGCCATCTTCAAAAGTCTCTTTACCTTTACTTTGCATTAAGGTCCATTCACCCTTAGCAGGGATTTTTTTACATTTTTCATTTAAACATCTAGCTTTGGTTTTCTTGTATCTTAAACCACATGAGTTACACAATTGTCCTTCCTTGATTGACCATGATGGTCTCCAACATGGTGATTGATCTGATCCACATGAAATACACACTCTTGGTGCATGATGATGGTGATGATGCGAATGGGTTCGAGGTGGAGATTTCAATAATTCAGATCGGGATTTTTTAGAAGACGAAGGAGGAGTGATTGGAATGAATTTATGGGTCGATACTATTGGTTGTTGCTGTTGAGAGGTTGGTTGTGAAGATGGAGGAGTTTGTTGATGTTCTGGTTGTTGAGTATGTTGAAATGCAGGGGTGGATGAGGGTATGTGGGAATTATGTAAGAAAGCATATGGAGTCAATTGCGGGAGTATTGGGGCAGTTGTTGGTTGTATTGGAACTGGTTTTATAGGAGCTACAACCGTAGTAGGTGTTATCTGCTGTTGTTGTTGTTGTTGTTGTTGCTCTGGAATAGGTTGAATATGAAGCTGTTGTGGAGATTGTTGAGCAGGAGGTTGTTGCCGAAGATGACGTTCTTTCAATTGTAATAATGATTCAGCCGCCAATTCCAAGTATTCTGGATAATGCTTAACATCATTCATGTAAGTCTTGTTCAAATAAGTGTAATTTGATTCATATGGGAAATTAATTTTTTTGTATGAACTTCCATTAATAGGAGGATGTTGAATTTTGGAAGATAACTTGGAATCAAATCTTGGTTTAGCATGTTCATTCAAGTAGTTGTATTGGTTTAAATGGAAATGCTTTGATTCTTTGGCAATTTTATCCAACAACCCATATCTCCAATTCTCATCATTTGGTTTGTAAGTATCGAAATAATCCAATGAAACAGTAGGAATTATTGGCTTCAATTTGATAGGAGTCTTGGAAGGAATTGGTGCCAAACTATGTAAGGCATCAGATATGCTTGGTAATTTGATCCCAGAATGTGCAGGTTTTGATTTAATGGTGTTGTTGCTGTTGTTGTTGTTGTTGTTATTGTTCGCAGTTGCTGTGAGTGCTTCTGGTGTGAGAGTAATTGGAGACTGAGTGGTTGCAATTGGAGATGAAGATGGCGATAATATAGGATTAGCAAACGTTCTGTTTGGAGAAAGTGATTTTGATCTCAATTTGGTGACACTTGGTTTAACTAAGTTTTTAATAACTAGCGGGTGGGTGTTTGTGTAATAATTGGAACCATGTAATTTTGCAACTTCATAAGGGGGAGAAGGAGGTGCAGTTCTAGCTCTCTTATTATTACTCATGTCGATGTTGGTAGTATGGTTAGTGTCGTTGTTATTGCTGTTATTGTTATAGGTTGATGTGGATCTTAAATCGTCACTGTAAGAACGTTTACAGTTGTTTAATCTGTGGACTTTAGCTTCTTGGATCAACTCGAAACTACGAGATCTTATATGTGATGATGGTGCTGTGGGGCTTGGGGTGGAACCTAAGTGATTATTAAACATGGCTGAATGGACAAGACTCATATCGTTTGAACAATTGTTTGGGATCGTGGAGTTTAAGTTGGTAATGGTAGAGATATTTGGTAGCTTGGACACGGTGAATGTTCTTTTTTTTTTCGTTGTAGCTTTGTGACTGAATAACAAATGGTAAAATGGGGGTAAAAAGAAAAAGATAAAGATAAAGCTAAAGCAGAAAAAGCAAAACTATGAAAAGCAATCTGGGGGATATATGATATTATATTAATATTGATGATAATGCTTGAAGTTGCAGATCAATATGATAGATCAGATTTTCTGAAAAAATTGAAATTTCAAAAAAAAAAGTTGAAGTTGGAAAAAAAAAATCAAAAGAAAAGGGGAAATGGAAAAGGTTTTGGGTACGATTCTTTTTTAGGAAAATTAATTAACTTTTTAAGGAGCTTTTTCTCTTTTGTGTGTGCGAGAATAAAGTGTGGAAAACTATTTGGTGGTGGTTCTTGTTCTTGTTCTTGAAATGAGAAACAATGCGAGATTTCTTTTAAAATTTATCACCCTCCTTTTTGAAATTATTTTAAACGAAAGTGAAAGTGAAAATAATGAAAATAATGGGGTGGAGTTGAGTTGAATTCGCAATAAGCCAGTTTAGGTTAGGGAGTGCAGAATTGATAATATGATAGAAAACGGGGGGATGAAAAAAATTGTTGATCTGTTTCTATTTATAATTTATCCTGACTTTGATTGTGGGAAATATGGTAAATATTGAAAAACTGACGAATGGAAGAAGGAACGAATGGAAGAAAGAAATGATTTACTTTAAAGTAAAAGCTATAGTATAATTTTAGTGGGAGTAAAGAATGAATGAAATTTTGAAATAAAAAAAGAAAAACAAAAAAAGAGAGTAGAGAAATAGAAGGAATTTAGTTTAGTATTTATATTTTAGTAAATAATCTACCAGTGGGTGTAATTGATGTTACTTGTTACTTGTTAATAGTTACTGGCTAATCAAAAAAGAGAGAATTTTTTTTTTTTTAATTAATTAAGGTACATCATCTTGAACAGTGTTGATGATTTTGTTTCATGGCAAGCCATTTTTCTTTTTTGATTTTATTCTATTTTATTTTGCATGGAGTATTGAATCAGAAACAAAGAGAAGGAAGGAAGTTTGTGTAAGAAATCAGCGATCGTGTAATTCAGTATTTAGTGTAAGAAGAAGGGTGTATAGTTTTTAGATATAGAAGTTTGGGTTAATAGCAATGAGAATATTTCCTGATTCAGGAGGAAATGTTCTGAATTCGGTTACAAGACCCAGCAGAATTCGTGTGGTGAGGACACGACACAAAATCAACGTAATTTTTTCACTTTTTTTGGTAACCAGCAATCCCGACAAAACAAATAAAATTTCCACGTTACACACTTCACTTGCCCATAGATAATCATCAATAATGGCCATAATATAATATTTTTCCACCCCAGTAATACTATACCATCGTCAATGACATACAACCAACATAACCTCTTGTATTTTGTTTCTCTCTGAGGATTTTTTATTTGACATCTCTTCATGAAGCCTCTTTGATCTTCTCTTATCTTGTATGGTGTAAAATTATGATTCCATGACAGGCTGACAGAATCTCGCACAAAATCATTGGCTATATTTTTTCCGCACGCAAAATCAAAGCACAAATCAAAAGTGACGAATCAGTTGAAAGATGGCTGGTGATAAAAGACAATACAAAAACTCCCACAAGAGAACCAAAATCAAAAAAAAAAGAAGAGATGTAACAAACGCAATACAATTTCAAATACCTTCCAGATCCATCATATATGAAATCATTGCTGGCTGAATCAAAGGGTTCTTCTCCGCCATTGTTCTTGTCTAAATTTTTTACCTATTTGTAAGTCTCTTTTTTTTTTTTGTTTTTTGCATTTATGCATTCGTATGTCTCTCTGTATAATATACTACACACATATATGTTCTGTACTGAATTCGTATGTGGCTTGTGAGTTGACGTTTATTATCCATTTTTAAAAATAGAACACACTATCTCTCATTTCTTGATTTCTTCTTCTGCCTTATGTTCAGCTTCTGATCCGGCAAATCCACCAGCAACTCCTAATCCAATGTGGGTAGCTCCACCACCACCGATTTTATCAGCAACTTTATTACCAGCTATACTTCCTGCAACTGATGAAGCAATATCTTTTACCATTTGACCTTTATCTGACATGATTTCTTGTTTGTTGTATTTCGTAGTTATTAAACTAGAGATTTTTTTAAAAAAAAGAAAAGAAAAGGACATCCATAATTGATTTTTTACGATTGCCATCTATTTATATTATTCAAGGTACTATGTGTTGTGGGTTTGGTACCTTATGATTTTGATTGCTATCGATTTCAGGACCTTTTTCATAAGCCCGTGTGATCATTTTGATTGCTATCGCATGACATTCCCTGGAGAAGAAGTGTCCCTATCTATGAATTCATGGCATATATTACATAATTCTTTTTATCATATCATGTGACTCTATATTTCACTATTATTCTTTGTCAACAAGTGATATCATTTAACATGGAGTTTTGGAGTTGAATCAATGCATGGAAAAGTTCCTTAATTCAAACTTTTACCAGTATTGTTCTCACTTTACCTTGGAGGTCGCATCAAACAAGGCGAAAAAAAAAAAAAAAAATTTTACACCGAATATCAACCACTTAACTAACCAACCAACCCCCTACCATCAGTAATGAATCGCGATCCAAGTAAGTACAACCCTACAACACAACACTCATACTTCCTCATACAAACATTACATTTCAACTAACACATCTTCTTCCTTCCCTTAGCACAAAAAATAGAACCATTTCTTAAGAACTTTCTAGCCTCGCTTGACTTACCTTACATCCCAACTCCAGCCACCAATATAGAACAATATGGTATTCAATTAGGGTCCCAATTAAAACGAACAAGTAGTATAATAATCAATGGACATCCAATGGTACCTACCATGCAAGAAGATTCGAAATTACAATTTCAGAAAAAATGGATCATTACTCCTTCTACATTTCATCAATTGACAAGTTTTGATGCTCATTTAATACCAGGTACAGGATTATTTATGATACATTTTTCAGCTAAGGTGAAATTTGATCAACTGGGTAAAAATCGATTAGGGGAATCGGCAGATTTGATTCAGGTTCCGGAAACTATCGCCAACAATGGATTTGGTGGAAGTGGTGGTAAACCAAAAGCAGTTTGGGGAAGTTGGTATGGTGTGGATTGTAATTTAGTCATCGATGAAAATTTTAATGAAAACGGCAATGGGGAGTTTATAAATAGTATTGATTATAGGTTTACTTATATACCTCAAGATGCCATCTTGAAGATCTGAAATTCAAAAAAATTAATTTAATTTAATTTACTTTAATTTAATTTAATGTATATATTCTATATGACTTTATTGGATGATATATAATTGTTTAATAATGTACCTAAATAAACCTCTGAATATATAGTAGGAGTTTCACTGTTGCTTTCTAATGCGTAGTTTAATTCGTTTAAAGCCCAAAGAATATTTGGCGTTATGAAATTGTAGAAAATGAGATTCACCAGAGTATCGTCATTATCCACATCATCACCATTGAGTTCAACACTTTGAACAACATTCGGGACTGGGAAATTTATAACTGGTTTATGCAATGTGTCATCTCCATTAATTCCGAAATCATCATGAGTGATATATCCTTTCGGAAGCTTTTCTTTATCAATATCTAAAAAACTTTGTTTTACATTCATTTGGAAATTAATTTCTGGTAAATCGTATTGATGAGGTGGTTTCATTCTTGACGTACTAATATAATCTGCGTCATTTAATTTATCAGCAACTTTAATGGCGAATTTCTTGGGGATGGTCAAATTTACCCAGGAATTTTCAAATGGTGATACGATATATTTGGAATCAGTGGTATATGGACCCTTGTACAAATCATATCTTATTGAACCGGTATTAATTATAATAATTCTATTTTTGTTTGCATTCCCTTTATTGGCGTATGGTAAGGTTTTAAGGATCTTTGTAGTTAATAAGTTAAAAATACTATGGGGATGGTTGATAGGAACATAATCAACATAATAATTTTTTTCAACATATCCAATCAATGCATCCAATTTCAACTCATCTCTGGTTTTCTTGATAAGTGCTGAAATTGCTTTCCCATTTGCGGTATCAAAATCTTTAACCTTTTCTTTCCCACTGTGATATTTAAAAGAATCCAAATTAAAATCAATATATGATCTTGAAAATCTTTGTCTTACTGGTAAATTCTCCTTTTGCAGATTAGTTGTATTAACACTTGTCCATCCTATAGTTTCACAATATCTTCCACTTTGTAAACCAGTGGATAAATCATCAAACACGGAAAAATCTCGGATGTGGCTATGACCACCAAAATACTGAATTATTGTATTGGGGTGAAATTTTCTTAAATATCCATGAACATGATAAAATTCGTTCCAATTATGTGATATTGGAGTATGTCCAAGAATTACAATCATATCCACTTGTTGTTCATCATGTTTCTTCAACACTTCATTAAACCATTCTTGTTGAATAACTTCACTCATAGGCGTAACTCTAGTTCCTTTATTAAATCTTTTAAAATCAAACAAAAATCCAAAACTTAATATTCTAATCTTTTGATTCTTAGTAGTAAAATATCTGTATTTATTACCCAATGGCATCCATTCTTCTTTATCTTCTCCATTTCCATTTTCAAGATAATTTATGTTAATTTCAACATTTGAACAAACATATTTCTCCCCATAATGTTCCACCACCATATTATATTCCATCTTAGAATTTTCCCATTCGTACAATTCATGATTTCCAATCGTTAATAAATCGTAATCTTGTTTTAAAAACACTGGAGTCGACTTAATTCCATTAGGCTTTGTAATATCACTAAATCCATTCCCATCGTGGCGATCCCCGCTATCAACAATTAATAAATCTTGTCCATTAAAATCGGAAATTTCACGTAAATGTTGCGCAAAAGAAATGAAATCCCCCCAATTCGAATTATATAATGGTTGATTAAAATGTCCCAGATACCAACCGTGGGTGTCTGTTGTATGAAGGAAATTAATATCGTTCCATGTTAAATTTCTATGAATATATCCTGAGACTAATCCTAGTCCTATGGCTAATGTTAAAAGCTGGTAAACTATCATCAGTTTGCGTATTCAATAGATATTGTGGAGTAAAAAAAAAAGGGAGTGTAAGCAGAATTAATAGATGAAATGGTTGTAATCGACTACGAGGAGATAAAAAAAAAAAAGAAAAACAGTGGTGGTTATCGGATAAGAGTCACTGATAAAAAAAAATAAAACTCAAATTAGAGTGCGTGCGAAAAGGGACAAAAAGATTACACATTAAAATTGCAAACTAAATCTTGGTTGCAAGAAATACATTTCTGTGAAAATCCACAACTATAAAAGGAGGGCAAGTTTCCCAAAAAAAAAAAACTTTTTTACAACACTTTTTTCTTTCTTCTTTCTTGTTTTTTATCAATAACAAAACGAATCAATCACCAATCATATCAATAAAACATCAATCCATCATCAATTACATCAGTAATTGATCAATCAATCCAATTATAACAACATTTGGGATGTGAGTATTACTTTTTCTTAATTTATATATTGAATTATTTCCTAACTTAAAATTTATATGGCGGTTAAGTTCCCTTCCCATAAATTATCAAAGGTTATCCATTCAATAGAGTAATAAGACGAATACATGTGCAGTAAAATGAGAATCCAAAGCGACAGATATTTTGAAGAGCCGCCCAAATAAGGTTAACGCGGCCTTGAACTACTTTGAGTAGAGTCCACTTCTTAAAGCCGGTTGTGGATTAGCGGTGGCTCTTCAAACAAGGAAGTGACTAGTCACCACTTCCTTGGGTTCCATCGGGACAGCAATTCATTCCCGAGCTGTCCCGATGCCGAAGACCCCCCAGCGAGTAAGGTGGGGGACTTGTAGAGACTGGGAGGATTGACTAACCTCCCAGTCTTTTGGGCCCCGTGGCCCTGGGGCGGAAAGTCCCCAAAATGGGGGCCCAGACCAGGGAAATTTCCCCCCGTCGCGCACCCTCCAAGAGGGAGGGTGCGCACTCCCTTGGCCAGGGAGTCCGGTCTCCCAAAATGGGGGGACCGGTGGCTCTCGGTGGGCCCACCCCGGCGTGCAAAAAAAGCGCGATTTGTGGTAGAAAACCGGGAGACGGGCGACCCCGGCACGTCCAAAACACGTGCCCTGGGCCCAAAAATGTAGAAAAAACCGAACAAGGGCCAACTGCTGACCGTTTGTTTCCTAATTTATCTCTAAATCAAGTAACAAATCACGTGAAAATGCAACCAAAAGTTTCCAAGTTGCGGATGCTCAGTAATTCTGTATATAATAGCAAACAAACAGAAAAAAAAATTTATAGGTGTGTTTAGAATTTAGAAGGGCATCGAAATGTACATGGATTTCACATCTTATGAATACAGATGTTTAAACAGAATGCATATACGCATGGCAACATGATCCATCTTTCAATCAAGCCCACCATCAGCACGCAACATCAATTGCACTCTACCAGTGGGTTGAACATCGTATGGCGTCGATTCCTGAATTAATAGCAGCATAATGTTCCATTTCCTGTTCAACTTGTTTTGCAAAATAGTATTCAACACGATGTTTTCTGTCCAAGAAATTGCAAATGTCCTAAGGGATTTCTAATACCCAGTATATTACCAGCTTTTGGGTGGTGGCCCCAATGGTTAGTTTGACTAATGATTGCCAATATCACTAACTGATTGGGAATGAATTGCAATCGAGTTGCAAGTTTGCAACTTTTGATCGTTTTTTGTTGTGTGCCGAAGGTGTTTACCATTGAATCATCAATGTCAGCTCGTACAGTACAGTTCCAAGATTGAGCTTGTCTTAATTGAAACCGAGTGGTATTTATATCCCTTATTGCGAAATATCATTGGTTCAATTGCAGAAACTTTTTTTACATTTGACTTCGCTGAATCATATGTACGTCCTTTCCCTTCGTTTGGGCTTAATTCCAATGATTCCAAATTTGAATTGATCATTTCGTATTGGTTATGTTGGGCTAATTCCAATGGTTCCGAATTTGAATTGATCATTTCGTATAGTCTGTTGTTGAGGGGGGGAGGGGGTTTTTTTTGAAAACTGGTGCAAAATCACTTGTTTGTATATAATTGATTCAAAATGTGAGTGTTATTTGAATTTTAACAAAGTTTTTAATTCCCAATTAGTTGTATTTCTCAATTCTGCTCAAATATTACTTTTTGGTCGATTGTACAACAGGGGCGGGGGGGTCTGTTACTTTATTGTTGATGACGATGTAAGTTATTGATTGATTGGTGAAGATTTGTAAATGTTCCGACTGTATTACTGTTATATTATTATCTCATGTACCCTATTACGGTATTGATAATAATTGTTCAACTATTTTTATATTTAGTTTTGTTAATGTACTAATAGTTACTGTTTTTCTCCTTTTTTTTCATTCTACTTATCATTATCAATTATTGTATAATCTTTTTCATCTGTTTCAGATAATAATGGAAGTTGGAAATTCTTCAGAGGATTAGTTTGTCACACACAAGAAGTGTATACAAATACTTCATTCTCCAACCATATATATATAGAAAAAACTAATAAAAAATCACATTTATTAAAAGAAATAAAAAAACAGGGCATTATTATATTAAATTAATTCCAATTAAACCATTTACTATTTCTATTATATTGTTTCAATTCTTTTATTAATGAATTTTCTTCTTCTAATAAATTATTCAATTCATCTTCTAAAAGCACCGATTTCTCAACTTTTTCAGCATTAATAACCAACAATTTTTGAATTTCATCACCAATTGATGTTGGTAATTCTTCTTGATTACTACTTTGTTCTCGTTTATTTTCCAATTCATTAATATCTTTGGTTAATTTAGCTATTGAATGATGTAATTCATCATTTTCATTGATTAATTCAGGTAAAGTAATTTTCAAATCAATCATTTTTTGTACTATATCAATATGATTCTTATTCAAATCGGTATATTGGGTTTGTAAATTCTTAATTTTGTTTCGTAAATTACCATTTGATAATTTCATCGATTTGATATCTTCAATTTTGGCAAATTCTTTATTATAAATACTTTCAAATTCTTTTTCATATTTGGTTAATTCAACAGGGTCAAGATTTATTTTCATGGAATCTTCAACTAATTCATTTAATTTATAATATGTGGCACCAGGATTTGAAGGTGAATTCAATCCACCAGGAGTATAACTTGTTCTTTTCGATAATGAAAATCTGGTTTTTTTAGTAGTAGGACTTGGTAAATCATCTTTAATAAATTCAGGATTAATATAAATGTTGAATAATTTATCTTTTAAAAATTCCAACAATTTATCAAATGATAAATTCAATAAACTAACTTCATTTTGAATCATTAAATTAACTGCAAATTTCAAAATCGATTCCATTCCTTGAGTGACAATTATATCATAAATCCTTAAAACAATATCCAAGGGGAACTTATAAGCAAAAAAAGTAAGAAACCATTGGCTGGCATACATCGAACTCTTGATTCCTTGTTTAACCAAATGATTATACAATGCTGGAGAATAACTTTCCAATAATCTATCAAATTCATACAACAACACATGTAAACCTTTCATCTCGGGACAAAACAAATCTCTTAACCCATATTCTTTCATTAACGTAACCAATAAACAAAAACATTCCGATTCATTCATATTCATAATTAAAGGAACGGCAATAAAAATCATTCCTTGAGTATAACCAACATCAGGATCATATAAACTATATGCTTTAATAACATTAAATAATTCATCACTTTTATTAACTGCTTCAACTTGAGTGAAAAAACTTGTTCTGGTTAAATCTCTCTTTATAGCCTTTTCATGAATAGAATTTTCCAATTTTAATTGTCGATAAAAATCTTCCATAGAATTTTGCTTTGATTTAGAAACTAATTGCCAAATAATACCTCTAAATTCTTTAGGTATACCTGAATTTATCCCCTTATTTAATTTATCCAGTTCAGTATTAACTACATTATTATAATCATTAACAACATTACTCCAAAAATCCCAATCTATGGATTGTCCAAATACATTACTTCCTCCAAACCCATCAGCTATGGTCTTGATATCTTGAAATGTCTTCTTGAATGTTTCTGCACTGGAATTTATCGAGTCCTTGGTTTGTGCTGGTTTTTGTTCAAATTTTAAATTTAATTGATTATGTTTCGATTGTAAAAGATAGTTGGTCGTGGATTTATCATAGGTTTGGGTTAAAGCTGAGATATCTTCAATCCCAGTATTGGTAGTTGAAGTGGTTGGTTTTTCATCATTCACGGATTCATCCAACCTTATACAAACTTGGATTGATCTTCTATTGGGTAAATCTGGTAATGTAGATGTTGCAGTTACTGGAGACGTAGGTGAAGTGGTGGATGTTTCTGACATTGTGGTGGTTAAGTGTGGTTAAGTTGTAAGTTGTAACTTTTTGGAACTAGGATAAGGGATAATTAGATAATTGGGAATAGAATGTGTTGTTGAAATGGTGGGAAGTTTTTCTTGTCCAAATGAACAAATAAAGTAATTAATAATATTAAATAATAATAATAATAACACGATTTCGTTGTAATTTTGTTTTTTTTTTTTTTTTTGGTTTTTTTGGGCCAAAAAAAAAAGTTAGAAAAAAAAAAAACATTTTCTGATTATATAATTCCACACCATTTATTACGTTAACATCGGTTGTAAACTCAAATCATAATTCAACAAACATCTACAAAAACACAAAACACTAAACATATATATATATATAAAGAAAAAGTATTAAAGATAAATTATAAAGAACGAACTAAAAACTATTAACTAACCTCATAACCCTAACTAAAAAAATAAATAAGCACTTTCAAGAAGAAGAAGTTGAAATCCAATGAAAGTCTTCATTAGCATCGTAAATATCAACATTCTCGAAGGAATATTGTTGTTGTTGTTGTTGTTGTTGTTGTTGTTGTTGTTGTTGTTGAACTGGAATAGTTATGTTCATAGGACGAACGATTTCTGTGTCATACAATCTAACATCTTGAATAACACCTTCAGAACTGTCAGCACTTAAGATGTCACTAGAGTATGACGTCACAGATGAAGCATTACTTTCATCAGCACCACTTGAGCTTAAAATATCACTTTCAAAACTATTAGTGTTACAGCTCATTGCAGTAGCAGAAGCAGTAGCTGAGTCACCTTCACTTTCGTGTACTTCTTCAATTATAAACCCACCAGTGATACCCTTCTCTTGACACAAGATTTCTAATTTTTCTCTGTCACAATTTGGGAAATAAACACGCAAGACATTTTTACCATTAATATACTTAATTGGTAATTCCCCCAAATCAAACAAATTGGTCAAATCTTTCTTTAAAGTTGTCAATTTCATTTCAAATGATTTTATGTTAAACAACATTTCATCTAAAATCTCTTCACTTAATATGGTTTCATTAGGAATATTTAAATTAAAGTTGATTGGGAAATCAATAAAACATGATGTAGGTGGTTGAACCCTTTGTATTGGAATAGTTGTTGATTCAGTTCTGGCTAATTTCAAAGTTAATTGATGGTGATCAGGAGTCAACGACAAGTTTAATCTAATGGTTGGATTGAATTTATTTCTCACTATATCATTAACATCATTGAATCCATTATTATAAACTTGATATTTCTCACGTAAATTATTAAATAAAGTACGATAGGTGAACCTGATATTATGATGATATAATTTTAATCGATAACTATTGTTATAAGCCTGACTGAAATTATGGAATAATCCACCACCAGATTTATGTAAATTCTTCAAAATTTTTGAATGTCCAGAAGTGTTATAAAATTTATAAAAAAAATTATATTTTCTAGCATTATGTTTAAATGTCCAATTTTGATAGTATTGATGATTGTTGAATCCAGGGTTATGGAATGTTGAATAGTTTCTTCTACCTAATGGACTTCTATTACCAACAGGTACTGGCACAGGAACTGGTTGCTGTTGGTGTTGTTGTTGTGCTTGTTGCGCTTCCCGTTGTAAGTTTTCGGCTAATTCCTGTAACGCTCTTTGAACTCTTTTGGAAAAGTTCCTTGTACGAAGGGAAATCAAGTTCTTCAACCTCTGGACATTCATACGGAATAGTTAATTAAGCTAGAAGGTAGAAGGGGGAAGGAATAGGTAGAATGGATTGGGGTTACGTGGCGAAGGGTGATGTTGTGGGGTAGTTGGAATAAATAGAAAAGAAAAGAAAAGAAAAGGAGGTTGAGAATTTGTATTAAAAGGCTGTTGCTTTTCTGTTTCATTTTTTTTTTTGTTGTGGTGGTGTTGAAAGTGTGAAAGGAAAAAAAAAAAAAAATGACGCACACTTCGGTTCCGATATGGGCTGTTAAATATTTTATTTATATCCGTGTGCAAGGGGGCACACTACCATACAAACGTTTTTTTCAGCAAGGACAAACGGATATACATATTATGTTGCAAAAAAAAAAAAAAGATATCCAATCACCACTATCAATACTACAGAAGACGATTATCGGAATTACAAGAAAACAGTTTCAATATACATCTTATTTTAAAGGACAAGAGATGAGGTTGATAATTATCTGTTCCATTTTACCATCGATCTCTGAGAGAGAGCCACAATTGGAGATGAAGTGGATTTCTGCGATCACATCTCAATCTTGACAATTGAATAAGTATTTGTGGACATTAGGATAACATGTGGTATGTCATGGAAAGTTGGATTTATCTGTTGATTTATGTAGATAATAATCCAACCTGTTTATTGAGATAGTAAAAATAAATGTAAATAGAAAAAAATAATGACACCGACGAGATTCGAACTCGTGCATCTTACGATAGTAGAAACCTCTGCAGAAACAGAAGAAGATGTATTCGCATCTTGAGTCTACCGCCTTAGACCAACTCGGCCACAGTGCCTGTTGAAAACCACTAAGCTATATTATTGATTTCTGAAAGTTGAGAACTTCCCACTTATACACATTGATATAGATATAGATATAGTTGCAGACATTTATTGAAGAACAGTTATTGGTGAACACGGAAACTATCCATTATTAATCTAATTTTATTATTCCCAATATGTTACTAGATATGCTTATGTAAAGTGTTCACAAGTTTGGTTGCTTTTTTTTTGGTGCTGTTTTTGTTTATTTGTTCAATGAAAAGATTCTTGTTTCATGGGAAAGTTTTGTAATGTTTTGTCAAAAAAAAAAAAAAAAAAAAAAAAAAAAATCTGAGATACTTGGACTATCATAATTGAGTTTTGATAGCAAATTATTATAAATCAAGTGATATGGCAGATGGGGAGTATTTTGTTGATAATGACTAATAAGATGGAAAACGTGTCAACCAATGATTCATGAAAAGACAATTATGAGAACTAAAAAAGAAAAGAATAATACATAGTGCTAATAATAGTACAGCAATCTTTTACTCACTCAAACAGTATACTGCATAGATTAAAAAAAAAGAAAAAAGAAAGAAGATTAATAGATCAACATTCTCTGTTCTCGCCTTTGTTCTAGATTCTCGTTAGACAAAAACCATTAAACTCAACAACAATCGGTCCCTTCCCGAAATAATGTTTCTCTTCTAATTTGTGTAAATCTAGGAACTTTCGGTAATTTTTTGCTTTCACCATTAAATCCCTCCGCCATCAAAAACAACTAAATATAAAAAAAATTTAATTAAAGATATGATGCATCATGATACATACATACACAAGAACAGACGATAATTTTTTTTTTTAAAAAAAAAAAAAAAACATGCAGAAACCCACACGTTCACACACATACACGTTGCACATACATGGACAAAACACTCCCAAAAGCCCCCCCACTAGATGGATAAGTTGATTTTACTTATAAAGTATTACCCGTTCTTCCCTTATGTTTCCCCTCATTCAAACCATTCTCCACGTTTTCCGATGCATTGATACTTACTTTCTGAAAAGAACAAATGAAACATATTAAGACAGGTGGGGGGGGGAGGAGAGGAAACATGCTCAGGTGATGTATATTACTATTTTTTTTATTGCATTGAAGTGATATGATTTTCTGTAAGGATGGTGGTGGAAGGGGGGGGGGGAGGAATAAGTTTCATGTAAGATTACCACACACAATACAACAGAGTCGTGTAAAACGTGGTGATATTGTACAAATTTACACGACTCTTGCAACATGTTCTAATATAGGAAAGTGAGAATATGTGATAATCTTCGGAGTTGAATTTAGCCAAGAAAGAAGAATAAGTAAGAAGAAAGAAGAAACAATGGATGAAGAAATATATGGTGATGTAACCGAATTTTTAACGAATAGAAGAAAAATTGACAAATTGACAAATTGGAATTATTGAAATAATAAATATTAAGAATAAGTAATAATAATAAAAAAAAAATAACAAGATAATTGTTAATAATAATAATAAATGATAATGAGAATATTTATAATAATAAACACAAACTTAACTAAATAGAAGAAAGTTAAAGATAAAAGATAAAAGATAAGAAGAATAATTAGAAAAAACAAAAAAAAAAAAGAAAGACAGACATACACACATAAACAAAACAGTTAAAAAAAAAAAAAAAACCAAAGTTATAAAGATAATCAAATATCAAACATCAAAATCAATAAAGTAAAAACAAAACCTCAGAATATAACTACTCTCTCTCTCTCTCTCTCTCTCTCTCTCTCTCTCTCTCTTCCTTAAACGTTAATGGAATCATCAACTACTCCATCAAATATAATATCTAAAGTAGCGTCATTAAATAAACCCAAATGATGAGCAGTATTAGTACTAGTATTAGTACTAGTATTAGTATTAGTACCAGTACAGACATTGATACATGAATTAGTACCTGTTGAAGTTATAAAATGTTCAGTTTCCAATTTCAATTTCTTCAATTGTGGTTCACTTAAATCAATTGAATCTGGTATTGAACTATTTGAATCATCAAATGAATTCAAACTCATTAAACTAGTAGGTGATGCCAATGTAGAATGTATACTGCTGTTATTAAGTGATGATGATGAAGTATTGTGGAATGTAGGTGTGGTTGTTGTGGTTGTTGTGGTTGTTGTTGTTTCTAGTGAATTGGTATCATTTAGACTATGAATGATTTTATTTAAAAAAAAATCATCCATAATCTCTTGTTTTAATTTGTTTTTGGAATAATATTCATCTAAAGGATTTGATTTTGATTGACGTAATGGATATGTAATTGAATCTAGGGGAGAATGAGCCACTGATGAATTGTAAGATTGTAAAGGACTGTTGTGGATGTTGATATCATCATCATTGGGGTTATTGTTGGTTGTACTTGTAGGTTTTGCTATTGTTGTTGAAGATGTATTGCTGTTGTTGTTGTTGTTAATTTTTTGTTTAATTGGTTCTAATAAGGTCTTATTTTTAATCAAATCATCAATGTCTGTATTTGAAGGTAGTAAATATTGCAAGATAGATTCCAATTGAACCACTCTATTTTCCACATCAGTTAAATGTGCCCTCGTCAATGGTGATCTTACAGTTCTTGGACTATATGAGCAACACCATTTGTGTTGAATACATTTGGTACAACGAGGGTATTCTTTGGAACATTTCAATTTTCGTTTTCTACAGGAATCACAAGCTTGTTCAATTGGATAAGGACTAACCAATTGAGTGGTGGTGTTTGAAGTAGAAGATTGTTCTTCTTTTAGTTGTTGTTGTTGTTGTTGTTGTTGTTGTTGAGGTTGTGGTTGTTGTTCTTCAATTGGTTCTTTAGATTGTTCAATTGACATTGTTAATAGTAATAATATAAAGGGAGATAAAGATAATTCAATCAATTGGGAGTGAAAAATAAAAACAAATTGAAAAAAATTCAAAAAAAAAAAATGGACAATTTGGGGAATGGATGGAATGGAATGGATAAAGTGTTGGGAATAATAAATGATAATTTAAATAAAGTAAATAAATAATAAATTTAAATTGGAAATAAAAAAAAATCTGAAAAATTTGTTGTTTTCTCTCTTGTTGCGTTTGCGGTAGTTTTGGGAATTGGTTTTTGGTTTTTGGTTTTTGGTTTTTTGCCTTGCGGTGTGTGTTGTTGGTTTGGTTTGGTTTGGTTAGGAGGGGGGGGAAGCACACAAAAAGGGGGGGGACAGAAGTAAGAAGTAAGAAGATTGTTGGAATTGGAATTGGAATTGGAATTGGAATGTAAAGTAGAATTGTAAATGTTAATGACACGAGGGTATTGATTGAATATTTCTTTGATGGATGAGAATAAGTTAACTATAGTTAATAAGTTAAGTTAAGTTAAGGGGGGGAAAAAGGAAAAAGGAAAAATATAAATTTTTTTGTTAATAAATTTTTTTTTTTTGTTTTTTAAAAAAAACGTTGTTGGTTATTTATATTTTTCAATCTCTTATTGTAATAAATATTTAAGCAGCAACTGTTAATTGGAATATTTAATTTCCCACTGATAGTAATACTTTACTAATTGTTTAATATATGTTAATGGGTAAAATATGAAACCAATTTAAATAAAACCCCCTTGATTTTTAGTTTCTATAGGAAGTTATGGGAAGTTATGGGAAGTTATGGGAAGTTATGGGAAGTTATGGGAAGTTATGGGAAGTTATGGGGAGGGGGAAATATGGAATGGGTGGGAAGTAGTGGAAGTTATGGAATTGAATACAATTATTCGATTGTCTATACTAGAGAGAGAGAGAAAGAGAAAGAGAAAGAGAAAGAAAGAAAGTTCTTATAAGAAACATTTTTTAAATCTTTTTCTTTTAACCAAATGAATTTTTTTCAAGATTTCAATGTAAAGGTCAAATTGCTGTTAATATATAAAGACAAAATTTTTCTTTGGCGATTGAAAGTTGAATTTGCCTTTACTCTTTGGTGTATTTGTTCTTTTCATTTTCCCTGTATGCAAGATTGTAACCTAATTTTACTTAATAATTACACAAAACAAAGACCAAAAACTACAACAACTACAACCATTATAACTTACCAAAGAAATCACTTCAATTGACAAATTAATCAAACGTATCCAAGACAATTCAATTCAATTAATTTAACTTATCTCTATTTAACCATCCAATAGAAAGATTTTTTTTAATTTATTTCAATTTAATTTATTAATTCCTTTCCCCCCCCGGCGATTGTATTTTAAGCGATAGTGATACAATTTGCATTTTGTTGTGTTGTGTTGTGTTGTGTTGGATAAAGTGTTGGTTGAGTGAAAAAAAAAAAAAAAAAAAAAAAAAAAAGAGGGGTAAACTTTGTGTATTAAACGGGAATAAAAAAAAAAATACCATTTCCCACTGTTTTCTTCCCGTGTCGGTATATGTTTTGTACAATTGAAATTTGCAATTTGCAATTTGCAATTTGCAATTTGCTGTGAAAAAAACAAAAAAATAAATTCCCTCAATTCTTACTTAGATTTTACTTACAATATTAACAATTAACATCCAACTTTCCCCCATTCACCTTTTTTTTTATATTTATTTCTTAATGGGAATATACAAGTCGTGTATTTTGCTACAAGGGAAAAATTTTTAACCTTTTTTTTCCTTTTTTTTCTTTTTTTTTCTTTTTTTTTTTTTTTTTTTTTTTATTTGGTTCCTTCCTTCGGATAAACTCTCTTTTTTTTTTTTTCTGTGACATACATTATATTTTATTTCCTATTAATCAGACCTAAACGAAAAAATCCAAATGGTAAAAACAATAAAGAAAAATCCAATTTCATAAAAACAACAAACCACAAAGAAAGAGAAAGTGAATGAAGAAAAAACTCCGAACGATAGTATCATAACTATCATTCTTCATTGTTTCATCATTATAACCGATCCCTATTCAATATCAAATACTTACAAAGTTTTTTTAAGATATCAATTTCAACAATTCTAATTGGAGATTGAAATCAATATCGATTTGTTAAACACATAGACACACACATATTGGAAATTAGTGAAGAGAGGGGTAGAAATGAAACAACTCACCCGTTAAATTGACAGTATATCATTATTGAAACTCCTAATATCGGTATTGTACTTCCATTGAAATCTCTCTGTTTCTCTCTTTCGGAGTTTGTTTTTTTTTTTTAATTTATAATCTTTTGATCTATAACCAATAGTTTTTGATTTCCATCATTCCATTCCGATAATTGTTCACATCTCACATCTCACATCTCACATCTCACATCTCACAAAAACAAACAAACACACACACACACACACACACACACATGATGGAATAATAGAGAGTGAGCGAAAGAGGGGAAGACCGATAAATTGGACTTTTTTTTTTTTTTTGTATTGTGTTATCTTTATAAAAAAATACACCTCATCTTCATCTTCATCCTCATCTTTTTGTGTAAATATTCATTTTCGTTTTTTCAAATGTGACCTCTGTCTCTTTTCATTGAAATTGATGTTTTGTGTGAAATATCAAAAGTACTTTCTTAATATAAAAAATTTCATTCTTTTTACGTGTAGTTGCTATACATCACACAACTCACTTCCGATTGAGATGAGAAGAAGTTGAATTATTTTTTTTTTTGTTCACTTTTCATTGACGTCATTCCTGAATTTTTATCTCCTTATATCAAGATCTTATTTGTGTTCCAACGGTTTTTTTTTTTTTATTAAAATCCGCTTCGGCTTTAAAGCCAGAGTATCTTTTTTTTTTTTTACTTCAAGAAAATCACGTGACTTATTAATGAAACTGATATTTATATAAGAAAAAGAATATTAATCAATAATGACAGTATTAAAATAATTTAAAAATCAAAAAAAAAACAACAACTCTTTATCTAATGAATTATATCTTTTAAATTATCACCAAATCAATTCCCCCCTCCCCCCATTCAACTCTCTGTCTCTATCTCTGTCTCTATCTCTGTCTCTGTCTCTGTCTCTGTCTCTGTCTCTGTCTCTGTCTCTGTCTCTATCTCTATCTCTATCTCTATCTCTATCTCTATCCCCTTCAATGTGTATCTGTGTTTAAACAGAATCATCATGATAAACAAATTTTGAATTTTTAGGATTTAAAGGAGCATGACGAATATAAGATTTATCATCAACAGGTCTTTCCAATTTTTCATTAGTATTTAACATACTTTGAATACTCAATAATATTGATTCAATAGAACATGCAGGTGTCCAATCATCACCTAATAAATTCAAACAAATATGTCCATTACTATATATATGTGGATGAATTGGAATCACTGATTTACTATTATTGGTGTTATTGGTATTGGTATTGGTATTGGTATTGGTATTGGTATTGGTATTGGTATTCATTGATGAAGATATAACTTGTGATGGTTGTGATTTTGACGACTGTGATTGTTGATCTTCTAGATCATCTAATGTAATGGGATTTTCTTTACTTCCTTCTCCTATCAATCTTGATGATCCCAAGTTATTACTAATTGTTTTTCTTATCCTCATCGTTGTAGACTCTTCTTCTATTTCTTCTTCGGATTCATAAATGATGAATTTCACTTGTGGAGAATCAACAGGATAATTATCACCAATTTTTATATTTAAAAAATATTCTTCATTTAAAGGATAAATTAAAACATTCCCATCATTTGAATTAACTTTAATTTGGAAAATATAATTGATTAAATTTTCATCATTATTAATTAATTTTATCCCTGGTAATTCATTTTTATTTAAACTATTTATTAATCCTTGATATTCTTTTAATATTCTTTTAAAAAATGGATGTCGTTTATTATTTGATGACATTTTTTTTATCTTTTATCTTTTATCTTTTATCTCTTATCTCTCTCTCTCTCTAACTTTATATTATGATTCTCAGATATGTATCCTTGATCTTTATCTTTATCTCGTCTAATTTTGTTTTTTTGCTTTTTGCTTTTTGTCTTGATTATGGATTATGGATCCAAGGGGTAATGAATTTTTCTATGATTACTATGGTTGTTGATAAGTGGATCCAGGTTTTTTCCTAACCCAAATTTTTTTTTTTTTTTTTTTTGCCTTTAACGCATAACCCTATTTTCTTTCTCTCTTTCTCTCTCTTTCTCTCTCTTTCTTTCTCTGTTTCTCTCTTTACTTTCCTACTTTGGAAAACGCAATTCTAATTAACGTATAATAAATAAATAAATAAATAAATAAATAAATACGTATATTTCTATTCTATAATGGCATAGCTGATGTAGCTTTTCTACTAGATGATGATGATGATGATGATGATGATGATGATGATGATTGAGATGCTCTCCTAGACACAGTTTTTCGTCTCTTATTCCCACCACTACTTTGTGATCTTCCATTTCCATTTCGTTGACTACTTGTTCTTTTCCTATTTTTACTCCCTTGTGATGATGATAATGATTTGGATTGTGTTGATGTTGATTTAAAATAAGGAGAAACAGTTGATTTATTGCTATTGTTCTCTCTTTGTGTCCTTGTCCTTGTCCTTGATGGTGGAGTTTTCTTTTCCCTTGGAGCATATTTCTTTCGATTCCCTAAAGATTTCCCATCACCACCACTGCTTGCTCCACCACTGCTTGCTCCACCACTTCCCGGTTTAGCATTAACTTTAATCATTATTCGTTTATTCTTTAAATTGACATTTTTTCCAACTTTAACATATGCATTACCAAATTTTGATTTTTTCATTCGAACAATATATTCAGTTAAATATCCTTCATTAATTAAGGCAAAAAATATTCTTTCCACTAAATTCTTATCCAATGATTTCCCCTTTCCATGATATTCATTTTCATGATGATCAAAATTGACAATTTTCTTATGTTTTAATCCTCTAAACACATCTTGACAATGTAATACCGTAACTTTATCCCTTTGAATCGATTTAACTAAATTTATAATATCTTTAGCATATTCAGTACAATCTTGCTCAATTATTTCTAGATGATTTAAACTTAAGCAATTATCACATTGTTTATTACAATCAATAGGATTGAAATTTTCATTAAAATATTGTAAAACTTGTTGTCTTCTACAATCAGTAGTATTCTCACAATATTGAATCACTTGTCTCAGTTTTTCCAAATGTGATTCTCTTGCTTCTTCACTAAGTTGTTCATCTCCTTGAATTAACGTCCGAATAGTTCGTGCATCTTTGGAACTATAATACATTATACATTCAGAAGCTTTCCCATCTCTACCTGCACGTCCAGTTTCTTGATAATACCCTTCTAATGATCGTGGAAGAAATAAATGAATAACAAATCGAACATCAGGTTTATCAATCCCCATCCCAAATGCTATAGTGGCACAAATCACTTGAATTTTATTACTTTGCCAATATGTTTGAATTTTATGTCGATCTTCAGTACTCATCCCAGCATGATAAAATGACGTCCTCAATCCATATTCATTCAATTTAGCACTCGTTTGTTCACATGATTGCTTGGAATGACAATAAATTATTCCCGTTTGTTTGGGATATTTCTCCAATATAAAATCTTTCATTTCCAATATAAAATCCTTATGTTTTAATTTAATTTCATAAAATAAATTGGTACGATTAAAACTTTGCTTTAAATAAACTGGATCTTGCATGTTCAAATTATGTAATATATCTTCTCGAACTTTTTCATTTGCTGTGGCTGTTAATGCCATAATAGGAACATCAGGAAATTGTTCTTTGAAAAATCCCAATCCTTGATAATCAGGTCGAAAATCATGACCCCATGAACTTACACAATGTGCTTCATCAATCACAACTCTAGCTAATTGATCATTTTTGTACAATTTGCTAATGATTTTCTGTGTATGTCCTGATCTATTGGCCTTTTCTGGTGATAGATAAACAACATCAAGAAACCCTTCCCTAAACAAATTCGTAGTATGTTTATTGTCACCCTTGGCACCAAGAGCACTAATCATTCCTGCTTTGATCCCCTTAGCAGTCAAATATTGCACTTGATCTTGCATCAATGAAATTAAAGGAGAAATAACTACCGTAGTACCTCTAGTTTTACCACTTTTAACCAACGCCGGTAATTGATAACACAATGATTTACCACCTCCAGTTGGCATAAGCACAAATACATCTTTACCTAATAATGTAGCAACAATAGCTTCCAATTGATTTGATCTAAAACTTTTCAATTTGAAACTATCATTCAACACCTGATAAACTTCATCAATAAACGGTTCTGAACCAGGTAATTTTCTCTTTTCTCGGAAATAATCAACCAAATCATCATCATCATCGGAAAATCCTTCACTGTCGGAAATCTCAACGATTTCTTCACCAGCAGGTGGGGTATATTTTTCAACTTTAAGAGAAGGAGTTGGAACAATGAGGGCTCTTGTTCGTAAATTATCATTTAATGACAGATCTTCATCTTCTTCATCATCATCATCTGATAGTTCTATGAAATTAATTTCTCTTTCTTCATTAAGTTGTGTCATATAATCCTCAACAAGAATTTCATCGTCATCTTCAAAATCTACATCTCCATTATCTCCATCATCGTTATCATCATCATCATCAATTGGATCAACCAAATTTGTACCCACACGGGAGAATGCAATTTCTTCAATATCATCAACATCATCAATTCCATCTTCTTGTTGTTTCTCTTTTTCTTTTTCTTTTTCTTTTTCTTTTCCATCACTATCATCTTCAGAATCGATTTCTTCAATGGTTGCAATAGATCTTAACCTTCTACTTGGTTGATTTTTAGTTGGCGAAACAAAACCGGGGATGGTAGTAGGTAGTTGGCTGCCATAATGAATATTCATTTTGTCAGCAGTTTGTGGTGATAACCTAATATCAAACAGTTCATCCATCGCATCGTCGTCATAATTAGCTTGGAAGGTGTCAGACTCACTGTCAGATTCTTGAAAAGAATCATCAATGAAACTATCCAAATCACTTCCATTATCTATTTCGCCATCACTTCGACGACCTCGATATTGAGTTGGTGTCAACAACCCATCCAATTCATTACTTCCAAAATGATCCTCAACATCATCTAGTTCATTGTAAACATCTAAATTATTTCCTGTATTTGCCACAATTTCTCTGGCTTCTGCCAATCTTCTAGGTCGAGCAATCGGGGTTCTAAAAATTGGCGACAGTATAGTACTAGTAGCGATAGTTTCCACTACACTAGTGCTATTGTTGCCGTTGCCGTTGCCGTTGCCGTTGCCGTTGCCGTTGCCGTTATCAATGGTAAGCCTTGCTGTTTTAATCTGTTTCTCCAAAGAGTTGAGTTGTTTTTCCAAAGTGCTATATATGGTTTTCTTATCATCAATTGAGATCAGAGTTGATTCACTAGTGATGAATTTCTCTTCTAATATTTTGATTTTAGAATCCTGTAACTGTAATAATTTTTGATACATTGAAATTGAATCCAATTGGTTTCCCAAAATGTCTCCTCCTGCTCGTTGGTTGTTTTGAGTTGGCGGAGTTTCTGGTGGTATCACAGGTGGAGGTTTTCTTTTTCTACTGACGGGACTGGTTGATTGCTTCACTGGACTCAGGGTCAAGTCAATATATTGTGTTGTTGATGATGTCATCGATGCTGGCTGTTCTGAAATAGCGGAAGTGATTGGTTTCGAATTGTTGGTAAGACCTAGTCGCTGTGCTCTCATTTCATTAGCAGGAACGTTTCTTAATGGTAATGTAGATTGAACTTGACGCGATGGTGGTCTAGATGAAGTCAACGAGGAGGAAAATGTGAATGAACTAGGGATATTCTCTTTATTGGCTATTGTTGGAGGAGGTAGTTCAGGGGTAGGTAGTGATGATGGTGGCAATGAATTGGGTACATGGGGTATAGTGACTGTAGGATCTTCATTAGCATTCCCAGTGGTGATGGGAGTAGAACTAGTAAATGAAGAAGCAGCCAGAACCATCGCATCTTTGGGGTATTTCTTTCGTATTAGATCAATTAAACATGTGGATGTTACATATGGTTTTGTCTCTCTTACCCAGGCAACCTGTTCATCTATGTTGGTTATCATGAGGTTTGGGTTCCGTGTTGCAAGATAGATAGAGAGAGAGAGAGAAGTTACGCGTTGGTAAAACTTGATCTATTATTACTTTTTTTTTTTTGTTTACCATTCTTAAATGGGTAGTGCAGACCAACCCAAAAAGAACAAAAAGTTTTGTTCTTGGTAAATGCTAAAGCGGCTCAGATATCAATTTCCTATTACGGAAGGAAGTGTTACCTCAGCTCCCGTTAAATCTAGAACATCTTGTTTCTCACCAAGAACCGTTTTTTCTTTTTTTTGCTGTTGATTTTGCAGTTACTATTGTTATTGCTTTTCTTTTACTCCTCTTTTTGATACTCAATGATACTCAGTAAGTAAAAAGAACTGGAGACGGGTATTTTTTTCTGTATTGGATTTCCCCTCCAAGCGTAGCAGGAGTTCCGTCTCTTTATCTTTTCTTTTTATCTTCAATGAGGAGAAAACTACACGACGAGTAATAGTTAAGTACAGTGTAGGACAGGTTAACGGAGTTGATTGTTTTGTTGAGGAGATGTTTGGTGGGTGATGTTTGGTGGGTTAATTCTGTTTTCTTCCGAGATATTTTTGTACGGCGGTGGTCGAGATGGATCTCTAACATTGTTGGAGGTAATTGTGGTAGAAATTTTTTCTGTTGTTGTTGTTGTTCCGGGCCGGGCCCCACCATACGATACCATAAATTACACCACATTACCCCTCGCCATATCTCTCCCTCATCTCTATCTTTCTTTCTTTCTTTCTCCGTCTGTGCTGTACAACTTAAAACCGAATTTAACCGAGTAATTAAATTGGATGATGTAATGAGTGGTGGGAGTTATTTAACGGAAAACTGTTGGTGAGGGATTGACACATGAAATAGAATTACACAAGTCAAAAAAAATAAAAAATAAAAAACAAAAAAAAAGGAATAGAAATAGAAATAGAAAACGAAAGTGATGTAACCCTAATTGTGCTATACTCACGTTACATATGAAGCCACGGGGGAGGAGGGAAAGGATATGTGATTGTGGTTACAAACATAAGGTGATTTAGGAATCTGTTGTAGTGCGAATCGGTAAGAGTTGTGCATCATGGGAATCATGGAATGATTTGTGGTTACAATACTTGACCTGAGTGGTTGAGTTTCTACCAAAATGCGACACAATCCTCCGGCGGGAATTAAGCGTTTGTGATACCTTGATTTGATTCGCTGAAAAGAAATTTGAGATTACAATTTGAAATTGGAATTGGAATTGGCATTGGAATTTGCTTTACAAGAAAATAAATAAAAAATTAAACATCTGTGAGTTTCTTTTTTTTTGTAGGTAGTAATTATGGTTATGGGTATTTGCGTTTGGAGGTTATTGGTGTTACTTACCAACTAAACATCTCTGACGATTAATCCGAAGACGAAAAAGCAATTTTGTGTAAAAGTAGAAGGAGTGGAGTTTCTAGTAGAAGTCAAACAAAACCCCAAACCACCTAAACATCACACACACCCCCTCCTTTCCTATCCAACCCATTGCTCATACGACGTACAGTAGTAGGAATTGCAACGCCGGCAAGAATGGAAAAAAAGGGGGGAGGATGTGAGCAATTGTTGAAACATCAAGGGAGTGCAAGAGGTGATATCCAGCATCAACTGCCAAAAAAAAAAACAACGTGATTTTTATTTTTCTTATAAGTAAACTTCTATGACAGGTAAATGTAAACGAATAGAATTGGAACATTGCAGCCAAGGGAGAGAGAGAGTAACTGAGCTTGCATAGACAGAGAAACGGAAGAAAAAAAAAACCGACCCATAAAGGATGAATTTCTGGTAGGTTCGCAGGAGATTTTGCCTTTTACTCCTCGTTCCGTCGTTTCAAGTTAATGATTCGCCACATCCCCTATATTCCATGGTTCGGAAGAGAAGTAAAAAATTTCAAATAGATTGAGGAGAGTAGGAAAAGTGGGTTAGAAAAAAAAAAAAGTAAAAAAAAAATCGAGGGTGTGAAATAGAGAGATAGAAGGAGGAGAACCGGCTGAATCGTATCGTATAACAGTCATAGCCATGGATATATTTTTACTCCAATTTATCTGCTGGCAGTTAATACTGTTAGCGTATGAGGGGAAAGTACTCACGCTCTCTCTCTCTCTCTCTCTCTCTCTCTCTCTCAGCTTGTTTTTTTTTTTTTTTGGTTCCATTTTTGATGCCATTTTTCTGTTGAGCGAATCGTAGGGAGGAGGAAGAAGCGAAAGAGGAGGCAGAAATAGAAATAGAGGAAGAGGAGTAAGAGATATACATTGAGTTTTACTTTTTAATTTGAATTTCTATTTGACTTTCCACTATGACAGCTTACTTTCACCCTCACATACACAATCACACACACAAACATTTACACAACGCCTTTCTTTCACTCCTCTTTTCTGTCTCCTCTTTTTTTTTTTGGATTGATGGAAAAATTTATTTCTTTTGTGTCACATATGGCGGTAGTTGTTTTTTTTTAGTAAATTTAGTAAATTTAGTAAGAAAGAGAAAGAGAAAGAGAAAGAGAAAGAGAAAAAAAATCAACAGATGGTTTTTTTTTTGTTTGTAATTTTACTCACACACGCCATACTTACATATTCCCATACCATATTGTGCGTATTATGCATATGGCACAGTAACACCGAAAAGAAGTAAAAGAAGAAAAAGAAGCAACACTAAAAAAAAAAAATACACCATCAACGCAAATTATATAAACTGCCTTGATTCCCTCTCTTTTATTTCCCCCCCTCCCATAACAAAAAATTTTTTATTATGTAGCTTTCATTTTTACATTTACTATTTATTTATTAATCTATTCCTTTACTTTACTTTACTTTATTTATTTATAACTCTTCAAGTTTTTCCTCCCCATCACCATTCATTTTTTTTTTCATCTAATTATCATTTATCACTACTCAATTTAACACTGTTCCACCACCCCTTCCCGTTCCACATTCCCATAAACAATGATGTCTGCATTCGGAAACTCAAAATTATTGGATTACAACCCAAACAATAAATCTACCAAATCATCCTCCATATCATCCAGTTCTTCGTCTTCAACAACTGATTTCGAAGACTTGTTGCCAGACTTATGGCAAACTACTTCTGAAGACGACTCCGATATGAAGTATAGCCATATCAAGATGTTTGATACTCCCCACCATTTGTTCCATAATCAACAACAATTCCAACAACAATCACTCCCAATGCAACCACAACCACTCACACAAGGTCAATCCAACTGGCTCAATGCTTCACCAGTTATCTCGGTTTCCCCTCCGTTAAGATCATCTTCTAGTTTGTGGGATGAGCATCCGGCTATCCTTGACCAACCTAGAAGCTCCGCTTCCAATACTACTGCACAACAACCAATGTTTTACTTGCCGCAAGATGACGAATTGTTCAATTTTGACCAAGTCAAAAACCACCATCACCATCGCCATCACCAATCAGAAGAACAAATTGCTTCACCACCACAAGTTGCTGGTCTTAAGAACACAATAAACACCCAATTGTACAAGACAGAATTGTGTGCTTCGTTTATGAAGATGGGTGTTTGTCCATATGGAAATAAATGCCAATTTGCTCATGGCGAAAATGAATTGAAACACGTTGATAGACCACCAAAATGGAGATCAAAACCTTGTGCAAATTGGTCAAAATATGGAAGTTGTCGTTATGGTAACAGATGTTGTTTTAAACACGGTGATTAGAATAGATTTTATAAAGAGAAAGAGAGGAGGTCAATTCTGTAATTTATTATTATTATTATTATTTTATATTAAACTGGTCTTATCAAAAATTACGAAAAGATTGGTTATTTTTAATTTTGTTGGATTTTTTTTTTTCATGATTTTGTTTTGGCTTTTATATACACATCCTGAAAAAAACTTAATGTTGATGTGCTTTGGTTTACTTTGCTTTGATTTGCTTTTATTGGGGAGTTTTTTTTTATTTCCTACATCCAAAAAACATCTAATGATTATATGATTATATGATTCTATTATTTATTTATTTGCTAGTATTTTATGTTTATGTATTCATTTATATATATACTTACTATATCTTCAGTAATTTGATTTACTCCTATTCGATTTATCAACTATTGGTAAGAAATTGAGACAGCCTCAGATGTTTCTAATATTTCACCATTACTTGAATATTGTGTGGTGATGAATGGTTCGTAATGGAATCCACAGCGCCCAAGATAAAACTTGAGTCAGACCAAACTGAAACAATAACGACCCGTAAAAGATCCTCTTGTTCCAATCCAATCTATTACTGCAACGGCATTAACCTATCCTCATCGACTGTTATAGTTGATAAGGAAAAGAAAAAGAAGAAGGGGAAAAAGAGTGTAGAAAAAAAATTTTCAAATCGTCTGTCAATTTATAGTGTGAACGGTTTCCTGTTGTTGTCGCAATAGTACGTGTAAACAAGCCCAAATATTTGATTTGGTTGTCTGTACAGTGAAAAAAAGAGAAAAATTTTGGATGCATCCAAATGGGTTGTCTGAGTCCTTTACTCTTTCGGTTTTTTTTTTTTTTTTCACCACAAGATATATACCTAGACCAACCATTCCCAATATGACGGATACGTGGCAGGAATTGGAACCGATCTATGAAAAGGCGATCCTGAATTCATTGCTTTCAGTGAGAATACCTGTCATAACATCAATCCAAACACTCTTGTCGAGCATCCCTGAACAAGATTTAAACAAGATTGCAATTATTTTATTAAACACATATAATTACTATCACGACACGAAATCCAGAAATGAAGTATTAACTGCATTACAAGCTCTTGGAAAACATAACCCTAAATATTTCCAAGTATACATCAAATTCATCAACCAAGAAGTAGGTGGTCCAACATTACCAATTACCGACTATATGACTCTTTTGCAATGGGTCAATGCTTTTGTTATTGATTTGGCAACCATCGGTAAAGCAGATGATTCTGTGGCTATTGCTCAAGGAAAACTATTATCCAAATGCATTTCTTTCGAAGGCAAACGAAGGAGAATTTACAAGTCTGCCATTCAAACAACCAAAACTGCAATTTCTGACGCTTTATTTGTCGATAGCAAATACTTGGAAACTGTTATAAGGAACAAATCGTTTGCATTGTTGGGTGTTTTAGATTCTGCATTGGGAAAACATCCTGGGTTATTTGAGATTTATAAAACAAAACATGCTGATGAAATTTTAGAATTTTTCATCAATCAAGGTTTGTTGAACAAAATTGCACCAGATTCCCAAGATTTGACCTTGTTTGGTAATTGCATCAAAAGTTTGGTTAGCGATTTTACCACTTTGTTACCTCATATCGAAAAGGCAATTATGAGATCCTCGGAGAATGCCTTTGTTTATACCCTTCCAGTAATTTTTGAAAACTTGCCAATTAAAGTGGAAATCACTACTAAATTGTTTAATTCAATTGTATCTGGTATCAAATCAACCAAAGAACAAGTGAGGAATGCTGCTGCTAACACTTTAGATTTGGCGTTAACCAAAAACAATAATGCGGGCTTGGTTGATGAAGTTTTCAAGGCAATCAAAGCAACCTCAAATGCTGAATCCAAGAGCTTAATCATCAAGTCATTGATTCATTTTGAAGACTCGGAAAAGATCGTCAACTCGTTATTGCCATTGGTTTCCAAAGATCAAAATGAAATCTCATTAGCAAGTCTTGTCAAGGTTTTCACTTTCCATGCTTTGAAGTTTAATAATACCCCAGATGTTATCAAACAGTTCATTACTGGATTTAATAATGCCAAATTACGTAGAGTTTGGTTTGTCGAATTCGGTGAACAAGTTCTTGATAAACAAGAAGAGTTTCCATTCCCAGAATTCTTACCTGAGTTTGAAAAAATCTTGTCTCAAATTGAGGAATCACCACTCCCTTCGGTTGCAAATAAAACTATTGTTTGCGCCTTTGTGATTTTAGCATTAACAAAAAAAGATTCCCCATTATTAAACGACTCAAGAATTTTTGGCAAACTTGATGAAGTTGATTTGAAGTGGTTGGTCAGAGCACTTAAAGATGATCCTACAGGTTGGATTTATGTCTTAACTAACGCCCCATTCAAAATAAGGTTGACGGCATTAAAATCTTTGAAATTGAATGATCGACTTTGTGAAGGATTAATCAAAGAATCGTTAAATGGGGATATCAAACATCTTGGTCCAGTATTTACATTATTAAGTGGATATTCAGAGAAGAACTTGAAAGAACTCATTCTTCCAGCAAGCAAGGCAGGCATTAATTGGATTACCTTGGCAAGAAGATCTCATACAATCGATCTTGGAAAATTGGTTAGTGAAAATTTCCAATCTATATTTGAAGAATGCGTTAAAGATGGTTCTCCATCTGCCATTAAGGCAATCGCCGAGATTGCTTTTATACAACCTGAATTGATCCAACCAATTGTTTCCTTGATTGATTTGGACACATCTAAGATTCAATTCGACCAAGGAGATATCGATGTTTACAAAGGTACTGAAGGAGAATTGGTGATCGATGTTCTTGGTTCCAAAGAGAAGCAACTTGATAAAAACTCTAAAGATTACGAAATTAAGAAATGGGAACAAAGCATCAAGAAAGAATTGAAACAACCAAAGAAATTGACCAAAGAGGAACAAGCATTGGTCAATGAACAACTCGCCAAAGAAAGTGTTATTAGACAACAAGTTGGAGAATCTGTTCATGAAGTCAACTTTGTCATTGATTTAATTGTGGAATTGACCAATCAAGCTGAGCTTGCCAATAATGGGGCCAATCTATGGTTCCCTGTTGCCATCAACAAATTGCTTACATTGCCAACTGTGGGAGGATTAGTCAATCCGGTTGATGCCTTCCTCAATGCTTCCAGATTGGTGTCTCCAAGATTAGGAGTATTGAGAAAATTCATTGGGGTTGCCACTCTTCGATCGTACGGTATCAAATTAGACGAAAGTTTAGAACAAGAACCTTTACTTTCTTTAATTGGCAGAATTTTATACAGAATTAAAATGTTGAGCGATCAACAACCTTTGGATGCCTTAAGTTTGTCCTACATTTTACCTTTGTTAATCAAGGTATTATACGATGGTAAAGCGGTTGCAATTAAAAATTCAAGCAAAACAGCTGTTACTTCAGAGTTTGTTGAAGAAGATCCAGAAGAAGAACAATTGTTATTGGCCATTGAAATCATTTCTGCCCATGCCGAGTCATTTGAAGATGAGAAGATCCCTCGTAGTAGTATTTTGGAAGTCGTGATTTCTTTAATGAAATTACCATCTAAGGCTAAGTTATCCAAAGAATGCTTTTTGTCGTTGTGTCAACACATTGCGTACAACATTTCCGAGAATGATTTGCAATTACTATTAGGCAGTATTATCACTCCACATGTTTTCGTTAGATCAACAATTTTGGAAGGTATCGATGCCGAATTTGAATTGGAAAAATATTCAAAGGAATTATTTGTTGCTACCCATGATAATGATGAAAATTGTAAAGAAATTGCACAAACAATCTGGGAAGATAATGAATTGAAAGTTGAAGGTACCCCCAGTTTACTTGAATTGTTTGGAAGCAATGATGCTGGTTTGAGAAACTCAATTGCAAAAGCTTATGTCGACGCTGCTTCTCAAACAAATACATTAAATCTTCAAGAATTATTCGACTTGTATGAGGAAAAGAAAAACCCTCCAGCTCCAAAATTGGATAAATTTGGTTTGGTGATAAAGTCAACCATCGACAATAAAGATCGTTGGGAAGAAAGATCAACTGTTGCCATCACTTTAAAATTATTGGCACCTTTGTATACCCAGGAAGACGTAGAGCAATTGTTCAAATTCCTTGTGCAAACTTCTGATAAAGACGAACATGTTCGTCAAGAATTACAAGATGCCGGTATTGAAGCCATTAAATTGCATGGAGCTAAGAATGTTGAAGTTTTGATTCCAATTTTCGAAGACAGTTTGGCTAAATCTAGTAAAGAAGCTGTTGTTGTTTTATACGGTACATTAGCTCGTGACTTGGATAAATCTGATCCAAGATTGAAGATCATTATTGATAGATTGATGAAGAGTTTAGAAACTCCAGCTGTTCAATTTTCAGTTTCAGAATGTATTGCCCCATTAGTTCCGGCAATGGGTAATTTGCAACAAGTCTTCGATGAATTGTTTGAAAAATTATGGACTGCTAAAAAATTATCATCCCGTCGTGGGGCTGCTTACGGTATTTCTGGTTTGGTGAAAGGTAGTGGTATTAAATCTTTAAGTTCCTTTGATATTATCAGAAACTTGACTGATGCTGCTGACGAAAAAGATGCCATCAAACGTGAAAGTGTGTCTATTTGTTTTGAGACATTATCTAAAAGTTTGGGTAAATACTTTGAACCTTATGTTTTGGAAATCTTGCCAATTATCCTTAAATCATTAGGTGACCCAGTTCCAGAAGTTAGAGTTGCTACTGATAATGCCGCTAAAGAAATCATGAAAAACACAACATCATTTGGGATTAAAAAATTGATTCCGTTAGCTATTTCTAATCTCGATGAAATTCAATGGAGATCTAAAAAAGGTTCGGTTGAATTATTAGGTTCTATGGCTTATTTAGATCCAACCCAATTATCAGCTTCTTTATCGATCATTATTCCCCAAATTGTGGGTGTGCTTAACGATACCCATAAAGAAGTTAGAAAAGCTGCTTCTGCATCGTTGCAAAGATTTGGGGAAGTTATTAGAAACCCTGAAATCCAAGCCATTGTGCCAGATCTTATTAACGCTATTGGTGATCCAACTAAATACACCGATGATGCCTTGGATAAATTGATTAAAACTCAATTCGTTCATTATATCGATGGTCCTTCATTGGCATTAATTATCCATGTCATTTATAGAGGTATGAAAGATAGAGCTTCTACCAAGAAGAAAGCTTGTCAAATTGTCGGTAATATGGCTATTTTGGTTGATGCCAAAGATTTGCGTGGTTACTTGAATGAATTGGTCAGTGAATTAGAAATTGCCATGGTTGATCCAGTTCCAGCTACCAGATCCACTGCTGCAAGAGCATTAGGTTCATTGGTTGAGAAATTGGGTGAAGATAGTTTCCCAGGTTTGATTCCTAAATTATTAGGTACCCTTAGAGATGATACCAAGGCTGGTGATAGATTAGGTTCTGCACAAGCCTTGGCAGAAGTTATTTGTGGTCTTGGTATTACCAAATTGGAAGACATGTTGCCAACAATTTTATCTTCCGCCAGTGCACCACGTACTCGTGCTGGATTCATGCCATTGTTGTTATTCTTACCAGTTTGTTTCGGTTCACAATTCTCCCCATATCTCAACAAAATCATTCCACCAATTCTTCAAGGGTTGGCTGATCAAGGTGAAGATATTAGAGACACCGCATTGAGAGCTGGTAGATTGATTGTGAAAAACTATGCTAAAAAGGCTGTCGATTTGTTGTTGCCAGAATTGGAGAATGGATTATCTGATGACAGTTATAGAATCAGATTGTCATCAGTTGAACTTACTGGTGACTTGTTATTCCAAATCACTGGTATTTCTGGTAAGAATGAACTTACCGAAGATCAACAATCTGTCAGCAAAACTCTTATTGATGTCTTGGGACAAGAACGTCGTGATCGTGTTTTGGCATCTCTTTTTATTTGTCGTTCCGATGTTGCCGGTATTGTTAGAAATGCCACTGTGGATATTTGGAAAGCCTTGGTGGCCAATACTCCTAAAACCGTTAAAGAAATCTTGCCTGCGCTTACTTCAATTGTTGTTACCAGATTATCTTCAAATGATGATGTTCAAAGAACTATTGCTGCTCAAACTTTGGGAGAAATGGTTCGTCGTGTTGGTGCTAATGCCTTGAGTCAATTGTTGCCTACTTTACAAGAATCTGACGATAAACAAGGTGTTTGTATTGCCATTACCGAATTAATCAAATCAACATCTCATGACGGTTTGATTGAGTATCAAGATATCTTCATTGACATCATTAAGGATGGTCTTGTTACCGCCAGAGAAGAAGCTGCTGTTGCCTTTGATGCATTACAAGATGAATTGGGTAAAGTCGTGATCGATGAAATTGTTCCTGATTTGTTAAAGAGATTGAAGGATCCAAATGCCTTGTTGGCCATGAAAGATATTATGCTGAAAAAAGCGGATGTTATTTTCCCAATTTTGTTACCTACTTTACTTGCACCACCAATTGATACTGAAGCTTTGGCATCATTGGCTCCAGTTGCTGGTACTGCATTGTATAAGAGATTGTCAGTTATCATCAATGCCTTGGTTGATGCGGAAAGTGAAGCTATTGATCAAGTTATGTTGTCGGTTGAAGATGATGGTGTTCATCAATTGATGCAAATTATCATGGGATTGGTTAAGGATGAAGATCCAAAGAGAAGAATTTTCATTTTCTCAAGATTGAGTCACTTTTTTGAAAATACTGAAATTGATTACTCAATGTATCTCGAAGATATGGTGAGTAGATTGATTTTATCATTGGCTGATCCTTCACCAGAAGTTGTCAAGGGAGCATTTGAATCATTATCTACATTAGTCAAGAAACAACCTAAAGAAAGTTTGGAGAAATTGGTCAAACCGGCCAAACAAACTTTGGATCTTTGTATCGATGTTCCTGCGTTCAAATTACCAAAGGGACCAAATTGTATTTTACCAATTTTCTTGCACGGTTTAATGTATGGTAATCAAAAGGAAGCTGCTGCATTGGGTATTGCTGATATTATTGATAAGACTCCAGCTGATAACTTGAGACCATTCTCCACTATCATGACTGGTCCGTTGATTAGAGTTATTGGTGAAAAAGTTCCAAGTGATATTAAAGCTGCTATTTTGGTGGCCTTGAATAACTTGTTATTAAAAATTCCACAATTCTTACGTCCATTTATCCCACAATTACAAAGAACTTTTGTTAGATCATTGTCTGATAATAATGAAACTTTAAGAAAAAGAGCTGTTGTTGCCTTGGGTACTTTGATTAAATTCCAACCAAGAGTTGATTCGTTGGTTACCGAATTGACTAATGGTATCAAGACTTCTGAATTTAAAGATTCGATGTTGAAAGCAATGTTGGTTGTTGTTGAACAAACAGGTAAGAATTTAAGTGAAGCATCTAAGCAATCCATCTTGACTGTAGCTGAACAAGAAATGGATCCAATTTTGATTGGTTCATTAGCTGGAAGTTTATCCAATGAAGAAGCCACTAATATTTTGAAGAATATTTTGAATGATACAAATTCTAAATTCTCCATTCTTGCCATCAATTCATTTTTGAAATATAGTCCACAACATGTTAAGAATGAACAAGTTGTGGAATTCATTAATAATTGTGCCAATTCCAGCAATGCTTACATGAGTGATAATGCAACTATAGCTGTTGGGAAGATGTTATTATTGGGAGGAAAAGGCGAAGATATTGAAGTATCAGAATTAATCAAACAACTTGCTATCAATATCATCCAACCAAATTCTTCATCTTCTGATACAAGAAGATTATCATTAGTTGTAATTAGAACATTTGCTAGAAAACACAAGGAGTTATTAACTAATGAAATTTTGGATATAGTTGTTCCAAGTATTTTTGCTAGTATTAGAGATCCTATTATTCCAATTAAATTAGCTGCAGAAAAGGCATATCTTGAAGTGTTTAATATGGTTGAAAAAGGTAATGAAATTTTTGAATCTTGGTTTAAGAATGAGAATTTAACTACTGTAACGGGTACAACTATTGTTGCTAGATCTATTGGTGATTATACTAAGAGAGTAGCTACTAGATTGGCTAATGTTGAAAGAGAAAGAATTGAAGCTGGTGGTGATGAAGAAACTTTATTTAGTGATAGAATTGAAGATGAAAATGAAATTTGGCAAGTTGGTATATAAATTGTAAATATAGAAAATTAAAAGAATAAAGAATTAGAAATTGATTAAAACGTTGAAGATAAAGATCAAGTAATTTTATAAAACAGAAATACATATATGTGTGTGTGTATATATTTGGAAATTAAATTAATAGTACATACAAATAATTAGGTAAAAAAATAAACGGTGAAATATGAGAAGAAGAAATGCGGGAATCTATTCATTTTAATCAATTTAATTTAATTTAATTGATTTTCTTTTATGATATTTTATTTATTTTGTAAATTCAGGTAGGTTTAAGCTTTTAATCGAAGGTAAAGCATCAGTAGATTGAGATTGTTGTAGCGAATTGGACGATTTATTCACAAGATGACTATTATTATTGGTATTAATATTATTATTCGCCACAGCCACAGCAGGAGTCATACTCATAGCCAAAGATGTTAAATTTGTACTACTATTACTAGCAGATATATTGGGGGTAGTATTTGTAGATAATCCTAAAATTGGACTATTTGGTAAAGTATGAATATTACTATTATTCGCCGTATTAATTGTTGAAGTTGCCGATGCCATCATCATCATACTATTTGTACCTGGAGAATTTGGTCTCGATCGTTTCAATTTTTGTTTAACATAATCTAAATCGGAATCTTCTTGAATATGAGTCTTAACGTTAACAGGCGTCATTCTAAAGGCAAGATTTGAAAGATAATGTAAATTGGTTGTATCATGGAATTGGAAAGTTGGCTTTTCCATGGAGAAATTATAATGCGAATTGGATCTATTAATACTATTGTTAATATTATTCTTCACTCCGGTAGTATTATTACTTGTGGTAGTGTTTGTAGTGGAATTGGTGGTGGTAGTGGTGATTTGTGGATTGTTTAATTTACCAAAATAATCAGTTAATGATGGAAGGGATTTGGATTCCATCATTCTTAGTTCTTCTGTGGCTGCGGATGCAAGAACATCTATACTATGAGTGGACACAATTTTATTTAACAATGGTCTGGTTGGGGTAGGTAATGAAATTTTTGGGGGCGATGACGTTACTTGTTCTTGTTTTAACAGTTGTTGGTCATTTGATAGTTCTTGTTGGTTTGAAGAAGTGACTGTTGTTGTAGTAGTAGTTATCGTTGGTGTACTTGGTGTGGACGTCGGTGTGGCTTGTTGTGGTTGTGGGGCAACAACTGAATCCATTGGAGTTGGAGATGATGAAGTTGGAGTAGTTACATCAGAATTCGATGCCAAAACATCTTTCTTTTTCTTCCTATTCTTTCTGCTATTTGGATTTGTATGTATTCTCAGATGTCTGGTTAATTCATCTGACCTACTAAATCTTTTGGAACATCCGGGGAACGTACATTGATGAGGTTTTTCTCCAGTGTGAGTTCTAATGTGTCTTGTTTGGTGTTCCAATCGATGAAATGCTTTCTCACAGTGGGGACATTTGTAGGGTCTGATGCTTGGGTCTTTTTTTGGTTTTGGTTGGTCTATAACATTCATTGGGGAACCAAGATTCTTATAATAGTACAAGCAAGAGAAATGAACAAAGAGAGGGCAATAAAGAGGAGAGAGCGAGAGAGAGAGAAATAGTGGTGGTGTTATATTTTTGTTGATGGATTTTTTTTTCTTTTTTTTTTTTTCTCTTTCGTGGGGAGGGAATCAAAAAAAAAAAAAAATTCTTTTCTCCTCGTTAGAATAAATACTTTTGTCTTACAATAACACTTACACTAAGACTGACGTGACAAAAAAGAAATTCCAATTAGTAAAATTTTCGCTGTAACCTGGAATCCTCTTTTGGTGGTGGTGTTGATGGTGGTAGGAAATAAATTATGTCGGTCTTTCATTGGAGTGAATGGAGGAATATAATTCTTGTCTTTTTTTTTTTTTGAAAATAATGTAGGCAGATAACTTCCACCACTCTCGAGCCCAATGGACAATCTCCCCCTCCTCCCATTTCTCTCCCCCCCCAAGTTATTCGTGGCTGTTTTTTTTTTTTTTTTTTTTTTTTTTTTTTTTTTTTTTTTTTTTTTTTTTTTTTTTTTTTTTTCTTTCTTTAGACAACAACTAAAAATTTTTTATTTTTTTTTTTTTTGGTTGCTGTTTTTTTTTTAAATATCTGGGGTCTCGCTTCCCCTCCAAAATATGTGGTTGAGACAGCCCTAATTCCAAAAATAATAGAATTTTTTTTTACGCCCCAATTTTATGCACTTTCGCCCTCCCCCTGCCGTTTGCCTTCTTTTGCTTCTTGCTTCTCGCACGCCAATCTTCCGAACTCATCACATACCCCCGCCCCTCCTTCCTTCCTCATGCACCCGATACAAACACAAAAGACATACCGACATACCACGAGATAACTTTCTTCTGAGGAGGACATCATATGCATAAGGGGAAAGATTTATGATGATAAACGAATAGACTATTACTTCACAACGAGCACTTGGTTCTTCCGGAAATGATATAAAACATTCGGTAACAAACAATGGAAATGAACAAATAAAGATTCTTTTCATTTTCCCATCGGATCTAATACTTCTGTCGTCGAAGCGACTGACAAATCGATCTGAAACCAATTACTAAAAATTGTCACCCATTTTAGCCACCCAAACCACCCATTCACTCTCATATCTGCCAATGGTCGTAAGCTGGGGACACATTTCCAACCATTTTCGTATCATCTTGTTTGAACGATGATTATTGATTGATTGGAGTTGCTGGCCAGAGTTCGCATAACCACTAAGTTATACAATACAGCACTCCCTCCAGTGTGACGACAACCAAAAATTAAGAAATATCACGTGACATACCACATACAGGAATTTTTTTTTCTGTTTTTTTTTTTTTTTTTTTTAGCTGCGAGGAATGTACAGCTTTGTTTTGGTCTTTGTCTTAATAGGCAACAAAATCAAAATCTTCCTAATCTCACCCAAACAGAAATAGGGCACTACAAACCATAAACTCAAAAAAAGAACGAACAAAAAACTTATTATCTTGACCATGCTGTTCTACTTTTTTTTTTAAAAAAAAGAAAAAAAGCCCCCCTTGTTTTAATACCCATGGCCATAATTGATGAATACGAAACACTAGAAGTTATTGGTAAAGGCTCCTTTGGTATCGTACGTAAGGTACGTCACAAGGATGACGACCAAATACTAGTACGAAAAGAAATCGAATACACTTCCATGACCATGCAAGAAAGAAACCATATCATATCCGAATTACGAATTCTTCGAGAACTAAACCATCCCAATATTGTAAAGTATTATAGACACGATCATATCCCAGAACAGAAAACTATTCACATATATATGGAATATTGCGAAGGTGGGGATTTGGCTAAAGTTATCAAGAATTTCAAATCCAACAAAGATAACATACCTGAAGAATTCATCTGGCAAGTTTTAGTACAGTTATTATTAGCATTGCATAGATGTCATTATGGGGTGGATGCCGACCAAGTGGATTTGTTCAACAAAACTTCTGAACCAAAATATACCAATTCCGTGATTCATCGTGACATCAAACCAGATAACATCTTTGTTGGATCCTGCATCAAATTAGGCGACTTTGGATTGGCCAAAATGTTAACTGCAGCCAATGATTTTGCCAAAACATACGTGGGAACCCCATATTACATGTCACCAGAAGTGTTATTGGATAATCCTTATTCACCCGTATGTGATATTTGGTCATTAGGTTGTGTATTGTATGAATTGTGTACATTGGAACCACCTTTTAAAGCAAAGACTCATTTACAATTACAGGCGAAAATCAAACGTGGAGTTATACAGGAAATACCAGATATTTATTCATCACAATTACGAACATTAATCAAACAATGCATAACTGTTGATCCCAGTTCCCGTCCTACTTGTTTTGATTTGATCGATTCCTTGGCAATACGGTTTTTGAGGAAAGAAATGGAATTAAAAGATATGAGTGAAAATCTTGATGAATATAAGAAACAATTATTCAAGAAAAGTAAAGATTTAAAAGAGACTAGTAAAGATTTGGAAGATTTCAAACAAGATTTGATCCGTAAGAATGAAGATTTCATTAGAAGAAACGAAGAATTGGTTAGAAGGAATGAAGAATTGATTAAAAGGGAGAAATATCTAGAAAAGAGACAAAAGGAATTAGAAAAAGAATTGATTGATGATTTCGAATTACGTAAACAAGCAATAGAATTGGAAGCCAAAGAAGTTCGAATGGAATATCAACGTGAATTTAATTTGGTTGTTGATCAAGAAGTTAAGCGTAGATTGGAACAACAGACAAGAAGACCGCATGGACCTAGAGCATTAGAAGATGTTAATCAACGAAGTCCTTTAAAAGAAAGAAATGCAAGAGTTAGAGTCACTGATTCCATGGAAAGATTAACATTGGAAAAAAGACATACTCCCGAGTTTGAGTATATAGGGAAATATCGTTGATTAATTGATATACGTCATTTTTTTTATTTATTAAATTGAAACGTAAGACTTGATTTCTACTGTCATTTAGAAAATAACTGGAAAAATATGATCTAAATTATCGAAAACTATAATAAATATACAAAATAAAATAAACTAAAAAAGGGGAAACGAGAGAGGAGAAAGGAGGAACGGGAGAAAAATGCACTATCCAACGTTGTATAAATATACGTATATATATATATATATAATTGTTCATTGAAAATTGATTATCTAGCAATCGTAAAAAAATAAAAATAACTAAAAGCATGGTGTTTAAATCCTATCATTTCCTCTTTTCGTCCGCATAACTCCTTTTCGAATCAGAATAGTCACCAGAACTGTCTCCATTCGAAGACGATGATGGGACGGCTTCATAATGTCCAATCTCAGATGTATCCACAGTTTCAGTGGTTATTGTAGTTGACGTTTGCGGTGGAGGTCCCCTAGGACGAGTGAAATCCTCATTATCCGTATTTCCAGTATTATTATTGGACAAAGAAGTTGTTGTTGTTGTTCTAGTTGCTGTTGGTGGTGGTCCCGCAGGACGTCTGTACATATCACCTATGCTATCGCTATCAGTATCCTGTAAATCATTTGGAAGATTTGAACTAACAGGACCCCTTTCATCATTATTTTGTTCATTGGATACATGATAAGCCTGAGGAGGTTTAGGTATTGCCAGTTTAACATTCGGATTGGCATGAAATTGTCCATTAGCATCATAATAACCCATATCCATATCATTTGCAGTGGCCGTATATGTTGGAACATAGGCACTAGGCAAATCCGGATCTCTTACATGATCTGGTTGTTGATATTGTGTTTGTGATTGTCTATAAGAAGGAGGTGTCATCCATCTGGTACCATACATTGGTTGTAATCCATGTTGAGCTCGCTTTTTGTTCACCCTGATTGTTCCTAAAAGAACAATTATTATTAATACTACAAAGATGGCAAAAAATGCCCATCTTGCCTGATTTGAATTGTTCCATAAGGTGTTATCCCAATCATCACGACCCACTAGCTTCACATACGTCATGGTTCTTTTCTGTTTGGTGTAGGTCTGGTGTGGTTTGTTGAAGTTTACCGTAAATCGGCTGTTGATCTATCAATAAATTCTAGAAGAGAGAGATATATTCGCCTTAATTCTTTTTTTTTCCCTTCTTCTTCTGTTCCATTCAGATATATTTTTTTTTTTCCCCTTTGATCAAATTTCTATGTCAGAGGGTCGTATTTTCGTTACATGCACACTCAAAATATCAAGCTTCCAAGACTTAGATCGTTCAATATTTCGGGTTTGGATCCCTGTGGGGTTAATTAAGGCTGGATATTATTAGTCGATATGTTGCATTTTTTATTCCGATAGTGTGTCATCTAAGCCCTACTTGATATCAGAGTCCGTTAGATATACCAAAGCCTTGTGAGACAGAAATCTGAGAGTCACAAAAAATTATCTTTAATTTTTTTTTTAGAACTCGCAGATCTGCGGGACCGATGCCAACGGGGCTATGGTAAGGAATGCGGAGTTTTGGCAACACTTTCTTTCTTTACTGATTCTGGCAACAAATATGAAAAAAAAAAAAGCAACCTGAAAAATGATTCTTTTTTTCATTAAAAACCAGTCATGAACTCAATCGTCATATTTGCTGATGATTCATTGTAAGTTAAGATTAGGGACTTCCGATTTGACAGGTTACACACTAATACTAACACCATTCAGATCCAAGTTGGAACTTATCCAAAAGATATGGCATCAGATTGAAAATTCGTTATCAAGCTACTTACGAACCACCATTATTCTTCAGCAAGTAGTAACAGATACCCATTCCAAATCAATTAGGAAAACAGGGACTTTTTCACAATTTTCAACCAATGAAAATGAACTACGACGATTCACAGCAATTTGCAAGATAATCAAAATTTTGCTCAAACATTTACACACCAACTGCAAATTAACTACCATAAGAGATATTTATTATCAAGACGTCGAGGTTTTTTCGCATAAACAATCCGAATGTCAGTTTCTTTTGAAGCTGCTTGTTGAAGATTGCTTGGGTTGGTTTCTTTGTGATGATTTGAATATACATCCCACCCAGAAAGGATTGGTATTTGGTGATTTTTTTGAGATTTTGAAATTCAAAAGTGAACCTATTTTGATCCCCATTGATTTTGTTCACAGTTTTAATGAAAAGGATATTGTGGGAGAACCCCCAATAACAATTATTATTGTGGAGAAAGATTCTGTTTTCCAATACTTGTGCTCACATTTATCTCACCACACAGGTAGCTTGCTGTTGTCCAATTTCTTGGTAGTGACAGGAAAAGGATATTCCGATCGATTAACTTTACGATTCCTTCTTTGGTTGCAAAAATATTATGAATGTGATTTGTTGGGATTTTTCGATTCCGATGTTTATGGAATGAACATTTATGAACAATATAATCTGCAACTCGGCAATGTTTCATATTGTGGGATCTATTTAATGGATTCCCACCCATCAACGTGGTTATCTATCACACCAAGAGATGTGGCGATAATGATTAATTTTTGCAATAACTACCCAGAAATTGGCACTGTGGTTCATAGGGAATTAACTAGAGGTTTGTATATGCTCAAGAAGGCCGAGATTAATGTAACTAATATTCACGATGCTAATCTTGGCTATGTGGATTACATTGTTAAGAGGGTGCATAAAAAGACAAAGACAAACGTACTACAAAACAATGATATATAATACGATATCCCACGTGACGTGAAGGAAAAGAAAATTTTCTTGGTATAGCCACACGACTCCGGTGGTGTTGTTGTTGTTGTTCTCTCTCGGTGAATCGAGATACCCAATAAATATTTTTCAATTTTTAACAAAATTGATTTTTTTTTCTTTTCTTCTGTTCCTTTTCTTTTTATTTCCTTTTTTTTTTTATTGAATCAAGTTTTCATTCAATTGGATCCCTTCGGTTAAGTTACTTTGATCAAAACAATGTCTTCTTATACTACTCGTCAAGTCGGTGCTGCTAACACTTTGGAATACAAAGTCTACCTTGAAAAAGATGGTAAGCCAGTCTCCCCATTCCACGATATTCCATTATACGCTAATGAAGAAAAAACCATTTTGAACATGGTTGTCGAAGTTCCAAGATGGACCAACGCTAAATTGGAAATCTCCAAAGAAGACAAATTGAACCCAATTGTTCAAGACACCAAAAAGGGTAAATTGAGATTTGTCCGTAACTGTTTCCCACACCACGGCTACATCCACAACTACGGTGCTTTCCCACAAACTTGGGAAGATCCAAACCAATCCCACCCAGAAACCAAAGCTAAAGGTGACAATGATCCATTGGATGTTTGTGAAATTGGTGAAAGGGTTGCTACCGTTGGTGAAGTCAAACAAGTTAAAGTCTTGGGTGTTATGGCTCTTTTGGATGAAGGTGAAACCGATTGGAAAGTCATTGTCATTGATGTCAATGATCCATTGGCTCCAAAATTGAACGACATTGAAGATGTTGAAACTCATTTGCCAGGTTTATTGAGAGCCACTAATGAATGGTTCAGAATTTACAAAATCCCAGATGGTAAACCAGAAAATCAATTTGCATTCTCTGGTGAATGTAAAAACAAGAAATATGCTGAAGAAGTCATTGGTGAATGTTCTGAAGCTTGGGAAAAATTGATCAAAGGTGAATCAGTTGATTCTAAAGGAATTGACTTGACCAACACTACTTTGACCACTACTCCAACTTACTCCGAAGCTGCTGCTCAAGAAACTCCAGCTGCTGCCCCAGCTCCAGCTGCTCCTATTGACAAATCCATTGACAAATGGTTCTTCATTTCTGGTGCTCATTAAATAGATTCTTCTTTTGTTTAGTTTAGAATTTGAATGACAATGAGATGATTTTTCTTTTTTTTTATATTTTATTCCTTGTCGATGGGATATTGTAGATGCTAATGGACTTGGTGCGCGGAGTAGTCGTGTTGACGTGATGGAGTTTCTCGCATTTGATACTTTTTCTTGTCATATTGAGACATTGACACGACCATATAATATTAATGAAAATAGACGACCGCGATCATTGATAATTATAACTAATTACTAGAATGTGGGGATAACTGATAGCGACCAGTCGATATAACAAAGATCCTACGCAATTAGTCAAGCAGAAAATAATCAATTCAATGCTAAGAAATATGAGATTTGAATACAACAGTACCACAGTAAAAACTTTTATTTACTTGCAATGTATATCATCATACTATATTCTCACCTCCAATAATATGAAGCCATTTTTTTAATTTGATTTAGGCTAGTGCGACAAAATTGTTTAAGCTGTTTGTAGACAAAAGGTTGTAAGATATGGCCATTAAAAAAAGACATAGAAAAAAAAAATTACACACTATCATTCAACTACATGCCAAGTCTATGTTTCAGTAAAATACACAACTATAAAGGGAGAAGAAGTTCCCCCCAAAAGGAACTTACTTCTTTATAACACTTTTTTCTTCTTTCTTTCATATATTTCCATATGATCAATAAGCAATAATAAAATGGAATATTACTATATGATAGCTTCTAAAAGTACAAAAGTATTATTTTATGTAATAGAATCTGAAATACCAACCCTTGAAGACCTTTACACTGAAATGTTTCCTGAAGAACTTAATATAGAGAGTTACAACAGAATTGAATTTGTTGTTACAAATGATATAATTAATGATTTATCTAACAGATCTCTTAGAGAATATAGAGATAAATACTACATTAAACAAAAAGATAAATTTTATATTAAATCTAAAATGCGTGGGTTTGATAGAGAAGCAATTGCAAGTACTTTACTCCCTATAATTTACGAAATAGATGTGGATTTTTGTATTGAAACTAAAGAATATGGCCTATATTATTATACTAATGATGACTATAAACATACCGAAGATGAGGAATTAGTGTCTATGTATCTAACTTTGATTATAAAATACCTAACAGGTATGAGGGTTTATTTAGGGTATTTTATGTCCAAAGTGAAGAAGAAATGAAAAATATCGAACACAGAATATATCATGATGATGGATATTCTTTATATTTTTACGTACAAAAGCAAAAAATAAAAATGAGAAACATCATAAATGATTTCAATGAATATATTGAAATTGAAAACAGCGAAGAAGAATTTAATAATTTAATGAAAAAAGTAGTAGACTTTATAAATGCTAGATAATATATAAAATATGTTAGGTAGTTGCGTTTTTCTCTTTGATTAGGGTCACATTACACCCCTAAGGGTCCAATATTGTCAATAACACAGTGATTTATTATTGTAGATGTGTCAGGTAAAGACGTGTATCCACCAATTCCAAGGATATTCACCACCTCTCGCTCACGCTCCAGTATATTTCGTATCCTTTAGTATCACTCTTTCTTTTATAGTTCCTTCGCTTATGAAGCCAATATACGGATCCAAACCCATGTATAGTTCCGTTCCCGGGTTCTCTGCATAACAAGATGGGAATATAATTATTCTCTTAGTTAGATCATTAGTTGTATTGTTGAATGTATTGATTGATGTATTGTCTCAGAATATCCAATGGCAATATCGACTAATGTTCATAGTTATCATACGATTATTATATCCTGAACTCAAACCCCGGTGCAACCCAGTAGACATGTAGTATCTGAGGTAGATATAATATAGTGCGTACAAGTAAGTACATATATAGGAGAAATGAAGGACAATATATATAGTACAATAAACAAGGGGTGTTCATATTAGAATTCACGCATAAGTATCATTACATCTGTATTTCACATCATAAAGTCTGATAAAGCTGCGATTGCAAAATCTCTCTTGGTGGGTGGGAAAATTTGGGAATCATCAGCAATAATTTCCGACCACAAGAATAAAATACAAGGAAAAATGAGTTGTTCATAATAGTTCCATTGGTTGTTTTCAATTTCCTTAAATGAAAGAAAAGAGGATACCTTAGTTGAGGTCAGTTGTGTTGTTTGATATGTTGAATCGTGATTGCTCTATCCATGTTTGGCGAACCACGTCCATCTTCTTCACGCGGCCCCCACATGGAAATTTGAGTACAAGATGAGTCAATTTAGGGCACAACTTCTGGCCAGCCCTGTCCCTCCACAGTTTTTCTTTTTTTTTCTCTCTCTCTCTCTCTCTCTCCCTCTCACTCTCACTCTCTGTCTCTTCTTTTTTGCCAGACGATCATTGGGTTTAAATTCCGTGGTGCCATGGAACGAAAAACCGTTGGGCGCGCATTACCAGCAATGAATACTTCGCGATAAGATAAATTAAAATATTGGCCACAGTCTACCACTGCTTTTTCTTTCTTTTCTTTCTTATCCCAAACTACTTCTTTCTTTCCTTCTTTCTTTCTTTCTTTCTATTTTAGGATCTTAAGAAGATGAAGTTCTTAACATTAGCCACGTCGTTATCCTTAATCACCTCCATCAATGCCTTACCAACTTCTTTAAGTTTCTGGAGAAACTGGTTCAACTTCCCAGAGGAATTGGCGGAAGAAACACTCATCGATCACATTTCCAGTATCGAAAACCCTCAGGTTGAAGGTGATGATTATGTTGTTTTTGACAACGTTATTGATGAATCCGAATATCAGAATTTACCCTTGATTGAGACCGAAGGTTTACAAGCGTTAATCAACGAACAAGGATTGCGTACCCGTGCTGAAGCATTATTTGCAATTGCCCAACAATCGGTTGCTAAATACGACCATCCAACTAGAGTCATTGGATCCCCGGGCCATTGGGCAACTATTGGTTATATAATAAAAGAATTAAAGAAATTAAAAGGTTACTACACTGTTAAAACGCAAAGTTTTAAAGCTCTTGATGGCAAAGTCAACTCATATTCTTTGCTAATTGATGGTGTTGAGCCAAAATCTTTGGCAGCTTTGAGTTTAACTCCACCTACTCCACATGGTAAACCAGCTCATGGGAACTTGGTCTTGGTGGAAGGGTTTGGATGTAAACCAGAAAATTACCCAGCTTTTGCCAAGGGGAACATTGTTTTGATCAAACGTGGTGAATGTGCCTTTGGTGATAAATCAAGAAATGCCGGGGAAGCTGGCGCATTGGGTGCTATTATTTACGATGAAGACCCATTGCATGGTACTTTGGGTAATCCTACTGGTAAAGAAGTCGCCACAGTTTCGGTCGCGACAAAAGATGTCAAGGAATATATTGATAAGTTGACTGCCGATCCTGAGCACAAATTTGAAACTACTTTGTATGTTGATTCCTATATTAGGTATGTCAAAACTTTAAACCTCATTGCTGAGACTGTGTTTGGTGACCATGATAATGTTGTCTCATTGGGTGCTCATTCGGATTCGGTGGCTGAAGGACCGGGTATCAATGATGATGGTTCAGGTACTATTTCGTTATTGGAAGTTGCCAAGTATTTAACCAACTTCAAGGTTACCAATGCGGTCAGATTTGCCTGGTGGGCAGCTGAAGAAGAAGGCTTATTGGGATCTACATATTATGCTGAACATTTGAGTCCAGAAGAAAACGCCAAAGTTAGAGTGTTCATGGATTATGACATGATGGCTTCTCCTAATTTTGAATACGAGATTTATGATGCCAACAATGAAGAAAATCCAAATGGTTCAGGAGATTTGAAGGACTTGTACATTAATTGGTACAAAGACCATGGATTGAATTACACCTTGGTTCCATTCGATGGTAGATCAGATTATGTTGGTTTCATTGACGCCGGTATTCCAGCTGGTGGTATTGCTACTGGTGCTGAAGGTGTCAAAGACGCCAAAAGTCAAGAAAAATTTGGTGGTAAAACTGGTGAATGGTTTGATCAATGCTATCATCAATTATGTGACAATTTGGATAATCCACATTATGGTGCATGGGTCAATAACACTAAATTGATTGCCCATTCTGTTGCGGTTTATGCTAGATCGTTTGATGGTTTCCCAAAGAGAGAAATTAAGAAAGATATCGCCACTGCTGCTGGTACTCAAGAAAGTTTCAATGGATTTATTTACCGTGGTCCAAACTTGATCATTTAAGCTCGCTTAGAAAAAAAAACCAAGATTCAGTGTTTTTTCTTTTGATGAACCAATTGACCTAATTGTTTAAACTGACATGGACAAACCTATTTGTACATATGCACAAACAATTATAATGATTATCTGTACAATTAATTTTGTCACGTCTGGTTCGCGCTTTAGTTTAAGTAATAAAAAAAAGACTATATAAAAGTTTACAAAACAATACAATTCAGTTTAAAAACAAAAAACATTTGATGTATCTATAAATTTATTATTTCGTTTATATACATAATAGTTTCAACATCCCAAAAAAAACGTACTTTAGTTTTTCTTTTTCTTTCTGTTCTTTTGAATCTTGACTTTATGATGGGAATTTCCGAATGGATTACCTTGAGTAAATTTAAACCCCTGGCTACCTCCTCCAGATCCACCACTTCTAGGATGACCACCTCCAAAGAATTGTTGGAAGAATTCATGATTTCCAAAATTGAAATTTTGTTGGCCACCACCGTTATGTTGCCATTGTGGTTGACTTTGACCTGAATTCATTGGATCATTTGGATCATCTCCTCGATCGTATCTTTCTCTTAATTCCTTATTATTCAACACTTCGTATGCTTGATTAATTTCTTGCATTTTCTTTTCAATTTGCTCAGGAGTTAAATCGTTGCCCTTGTATTTATCTGGATGGTATTTCAACGTTTGTGTCCTGTATCCTTTCTTGATCGTTCTGTCGTCAGCATCTCGAGGTATATCTAACACTTTGTAATAATCATTCGTTGATTTCCTTTGAGCGCGAGGTCTAAACTGTTGATGTTGTTGATGTTGTTGTTGTTGTTGTTGTTGCTGATGGAAATATGCTTGCTGTCTTTGTTGATTTTGTTGACGATGATATTCTTCCACTTTATTCCATCTTTCTATAAAAAACTTGGTTTGTTTGACGTGACTGTTGAATTTATTCAATTTTTCTTCAGCCTCAGCAAATTTGCTCTTCTTCAATGCTTTGTCTATTTGAGAAATATACTTTGGTAAAAATAAATCGCTGGCATCATCAACAAGATCACAATAGCTCTTTGCTGATTTCACATCGTTTGTCAAGACATAGGCCTCGCACGACAATTTGTTCAAATCGCCCGTAAAAAGTGTTCTTGTTGTATCCAGTAACCCAACACTGCTAAGAAATTGCTGAACTTGATATCCAACGTATTGGTAGTTAGTTGTAATACTGGATGGTAATTGACGCTTGTCGAATTTGGAAACTTGCAAATCGTCCGAAAACAAGAACTTGACAACGAATGGATAATCGATCTTAGGATCAACCAACTCTTCATCCTGCAATTGTGCATTATTGTCACTATTCAGATAGTAATGACCCTGAATAATAGAATACTCTTCCAATATCTTGAAAAAACCTTGAAACCTGGAATAGTATTTGGACAATTTCCCACAATTCTTAAACTCATTATCTATTTTCAAACAATTTTTAACCACTTTCACTGCATTATCAAATTGAACCTCGGTGTATAATAAAAACTGTGATAAAACTCCATAGTATTCAAGATTTGCCATAGGACTAATGTCGATCAAGCTCTTCAACACCAGAATCAATACTTTGTTTAGTGGGAGGGCCTCTCCAAAATAGTTCAACTCTGAACTAGGTTCTTTCTGATAAATCCCAAGGGCTGCCCGGTAGTATAAATCATTAATCTCATAGTTCATCGGACTCGCTCCAATGATTGTATTTAAAGTGTCAATACATGCTTGGTACTCCTTTTGATCAAAGCAATTTTTCGCAACTTCAATGTTTTGCTTATAGTTGTCAATAATGTTATAGATATTTCCATCGTCTTTTTTATTAATATACTCGTTTAATACTTCAAAATCTCCTCGTTCAACTAATAATTGAATCAATTTCACCTTTGCTGGTTTCATAGCTGAATCCAAATCCAATACCACTCGTAAATCAGAAATAGCTTGTGCATTTTTATTTAAATTAATCTCTATAATTGCCTTCTTAAAATATAACTGCGATAATAGGCTCTTCTCTGAGGATGAGGCTTTGGCTGTTCTTATAACGTCTTCATACGATTGTAAAACATGTATCGTGGGTCCTTGTTGCGACAATAATTGGTCGACTTCCAGTACTTTTTCCCTGAGTTCAGATGAAGATAATGAAGTGACAGACGCTATTAGAATCGTAGTTATCAATAGACTTGGGATCGAGACCTTCATTGATAATTAGTTGGAGGGTACTGGAAAAGAACCTGAAAGAAGAAAGAAAAGAAAAGAAATCGACACGTTTGAAATATTATTTTTTCTATGGCCGTATTTCGCACTAACAACAATGGTTGTCACATCGTTTTTTTGTTGCACTTGATATTCTTACTATTACTATACAAAAGCTACGTACCAGCCTACTTGAACAATTTTTGTAATGAAACTGTGCCTTCATCATTCTTCGACATAACTTTGGCAACTGCCAATTCAAAATCTTCTTGAGTGACATGGATTCTTCTTTCTCTTAATGCATACATACCAGCTTCGGTACAGACCCCTTTGACATCGGCACCACTGCAACCATTCATTTTTTCAGCAATCTTACGCAAATTAATACCTCTTGTTAAATTCATAGATCTGGAATGAATCTTCAAAATATCTGTTCTCGCAACGACCGTTGGAGCAGGGAACTCGATCTTTCTATCAATTCTACCCGGTCTCAATAACGCTGGATCTAATATATCTAAACGATTAGTAGCCATGATTATTTTAATATCTTTTGAACTTTCAAAACCATCCAATTGATTCAACAATTCCAACATGGTTCTTTGGACTTCGGAATCACCACCAGAGGAGCCCTCCACACGAGAAGAACCAATAGAATCGATTTCATCCATAAAGATAATAGAAGGAGCATGTTCTCTGGCCATGACGAACAATTCTCTGACCATACGAGAACCTTCACCAATATATTTTTGCACCAATTCGGACCCAGAGACACGGATAAATTTACATTCGGTATGATGTGCCACTGCTCTTGCTAATAATGTTTTACCAGTACCTGGAGGGCCATATAATATAACACCCTTTGGTTGAGCTATACCCAAACTCTCAAACAATTCAGGATGTTTGACTGGCAACTCGATAACTTCTTTGATTTCTTTGATCTGTTTGTCTAATCCACCAACCATGTCATAAGTGGAATCTGGAACTTTCTCCACCATCATCAATGAAACCAACGGATCCACTTTGTTTGGTAAGATTTTGTATAAGTCGTGGGAGTCTGCCTTCAAACAAACTCTTATCGATGGTGTTAATTTCTTTACGTCAATATCTTTGGTGACATTCACAATGAACTTACCTTCCGGATGAATCTTTACTAATACTTTCTTCAATCCCATAACTTTCACAACTTCCCCCACATATGAGCCAGGTTCTTGTAATAATCGTAATTCATCTTTCAATTGTCTGACTTTGTTGTTTAACTTATTACGTTGGGCTTCCAAACGACGCAAGTTTTGTTCGGTTTGTTGGATTCTGATCTCTGTGTCTTGTATTTGTTGTTCAAAATATGGTCTGATGCCCCCTTCACGGACACAAGGATTTTCAATTGAAGCACTCATGATACTGTCTCTAATGTCTTCTTCGTGGTTCTTAGGATGTTCAACGTTCAGACTTTTTTTTTTTGCAAGTTTGCCACTTTTTTGTTTTCCCTCGCGACAGAAGTGGTAGTGTGGGCAAGATTTTTTTTTTTTTGGGAATTGGACTAACCATTGTCGTACAGCCAGGTACTATCATCAACTACCCACTTTACAGCCAACACATTCACGTATATACATATTTACTTAAAGGAATGAGAATTACAAGTAAGTCAACGCTAATTGTCATCTTTTCATTATGCACCATATTCTTCGAACAAGTCCACACCTACCAATTATATTGTAAATGTGAGTGTAACACCAAAAGTATAATCAACCCAATTGACAAATGCAAACTATGTACTGAAGAATATTGCCTAAGTCAAGATAAGAACCTATGTGACACTGAAGATGCCACCAATGATAAACCAGGAGCCATTATTATCAGCTGTTTCCAGGTGGAAAGTTTGAAAGAATCTGTGGTTATTTATCTATTTTTGACAATTGTTGCAGGACTCATGGGATACATTGGATATAACAGTTTTAAGAATAGGAATGTCTGATCTATCGATGAACCTCCCGGTTACAAAACTCGAGGACCTTATACGGAATATAAAGTCCGATCCGTAGCATTGGAGCACGTGACATTCACAAAGTCAAACCAGTTTATTTGAAGTAACTTTCGTATTTCATCATTGGAGTATATTTAGCAGTATATCCTCAACTATTAGGAGTTGGATGGATATTGCCTTAGGACAGCAGTTGCATGTGTATATATATGTGTAATATGGATAGATAAACATTTAAACAAATCATTCACGCGACATTTTTCTAAAGTTTTCTTTGCTTAGAGATAGAGACATTGTCCCCGACACAGGTCACCTGTAGTGTTAGCTCAAAAAAATCAGAAAAATTTTCCTGATTGAAAAAAAAAAAAAATTTCATATAAATTAACAGAAACTCTTTTTCTTTTCTTCTTTTTTTTTTGGAGAAAGCCAAGGTAAACGACAGACCAGACTATAGTTATTATCTAGACTCTGAATCATTTAGAATGTCTGATAATACTACTACCAATCAACCTGCTACAGGTGATGCCAAATCCTCAACAAATGTTGTGCCATCCTGTTCAGATGGATCAACTTCCAGTTCAGGTATCAACACTCCAATTGTTGCTGACCAAGCTCCATCAGACAAGCAGAACGATCAACCTGCATCCGCCGGTCAACCATATAATTCGAATTATCAAGGATATGGCAACAATACCAATTACAGCAATTACAATAATAACACTAATAGTAACACCAATTTCTACAACAATAAAAATCAATATCATAAAACCTACAACAATAACAGTGGAAGGCAAAATAACTACAATAACACCAACACCAATGCCAACCCGAACAATAACCAAAGATACAATAGTAACAAGAAACAGTATAACAACCAGAAGATGAACCACCATCATCATGCTCATCACAATCAACAACAACCACAACAGTCCTATATGAATTATAATCAGTTCAATACTGCAGCTCAGCCGATGTATGGTTACTTCCCATACCCACCAGTGTTTGTTCAGGGACTTCCAATGCAATATGCTATGCAACCGGCTCCTGCTCAACAATATGCTCCAGTTCCACCATCAGGTGCTTCCTTGCAACCAAAACCGCTTTCCACACCTCCAACCCCAAAAATCAAGTTGACTACAAAAGATGGTAAGCCGGTGGATTTGGAAGAGAAGAAAAGACAAACCGCTTCTTCAACTCCGGTTGGTTCACCTCATCCAACTGTGGCAACCACTACCACTAGCGAAAAAGAAAATGCGCCAGTAAGTTCCGCTGCCACTGCTACTCCGGAATCTGAAACCAAGTCAGCTGGGCTATCTGCTGCTGAGGAATTCAAAAGAAAGATTAGAGAAAGAGCTGCTGCAGCCGCGGCAGCTGCGAAAGTCAAGGGTGAAAAGGATGCCAGTGAGAAAACTGAACCAGAAGTAAGTGCCGAATCACAACCTGCTCCTGTTGAAACTGTCCAACCAACTGCAGAAGTTAAATCTAAGCCAACTGAATCTGCCTCCATAGCTACGGAAACTGAAGAAAAATTAGAACAGCCTCCAGCCGACGACTCTGCAAAGGAACAAAAACAACCAGAAGAAGAAAACCAACAAGAGAGAGAAAGTAATGCAGAACCAGAAAATGTTCCTGCTAAACAGGAAGAAGTTTCAGAATTGAAAAACACCGAAACGGACTTTTCCGAAAGCGTACAAGAAAATGTCGCTGATGAACAAAAACAAGACGGTGAAACTGGAGAACAAAAAGAAACACAAGAAGGAGAATTAAATGAAGCCAAAGGAGAAGATGAAACATCTACTCTTTCCGAAGAAGTCAAAGATGAAGACTCTGTTGAGGGTGAAGAAAGTAGCAATGCTCCTGAATTTACCATCACTCAATTCTTGGAAAGATTGAACACAGTTTCACCAATTGACGATATACTTGCCACAAAATACCCAATAGGTGTCCAAGCTGTTGACGGCTCTAAGCAAATACCGGGAAAGAAATATAGATATGATCCACAGTTCTTGGTTCAATTCAGAGAAGTTATCACATACACTATTGATCTGGCATTTAAAACCCGTTTGGAATCTTTAGATATACATGCAAATACAATGAAGCGTAGTGGATCTACCAGGGATGCATCATCCCGAGGAGGATTGCCAAGCAAATTTCCAGGAGGATTACCTGCTAGATTTAATGGACCTGGCGGTAAAGGCGGTTCCCAATTTGATGGAGGAAGACAAAACTCAAGAAGTGGGTCTAAGAGAGGTGGAAGGGGTGCGTCATCAAGAGATAAATCAACTAGAAAAGGTGGACAATCGAAGAGAGGAGGAAGAGGTGACAGATCTGACGTACGTGAAAAGACCGAGGAAGAGTTGGCTAAGGAAGCCAAACCGGTTGAAGAAGTCAAACCATTGGAAAAATCTGCCAATAGATGGGTGCCTAAGTCCAGAATGCAAAAGAAGGAAGTCAAACTTGCAGAAGATGGTACCGTCATTTTGGAAGCTGATGATGTTGAAAGAAAGACTAATTCTTTGTTGAACAAATTAACATTGGAAATGTTTGTCGAAATCAGTGACGAAATTGTTGGTCTCGGAGACCAAGCTAAGTGGGAAGAAGATGCCAAAACTATAAAACAAATAATATCATTAATATTTGCAAAAGCATGTGATGAACCTCATTGGTCTGAGATGTACGCTAAATTATGTGCAAGAATGTGTACAACTCTTTCTAGCGATATAACTGACAAGACTAGCACTCTTAAGGACGGTAGTCATCCAGCTGGTGGTCAATTAGCTAGAAGAATTTTGTTAACTACATGTCAAAAAGAATACGAAAAAGGTTGGTCTGATAAACTTCCTACCAACCCAGATGGCTCTCCATTGGAGCCAGAAATGATGTCAGACGAATATTACGCAATGGCCGCTGCCAAGAGAAGAGGTCTTGGTTTAGTCAAATTCATTGGTCACTTGTTTAACTTGGGTATGTTGAACAACCAAGTCATCTATGTTTGTTTGAAAGATCAAATCAGAAACACCGTGGATCCATCGGAAGATAGTTTGGAAAACTTGGTTCAATTGAACCAAACTGTCGGACCAAAATTGGATGCCGATGAATCAACCAGACAAATGATGAAACTTGTTTTTGAATACATTGAAAAAATTCTTAAGGATGTCGAATTACCATCGAGAATAAAATTCATGTTAATGGACTTGCAAGATTTAAGAAAAGCACAATGGGTCAGTAATAAAGCCGACGCTGGTCCAAAAACCATTGAAGAAATTCACCGTGACGCTGAAATCAAGAAAATGGAAGAAGAAAAAGCAAAGAACGAAAAGAAGAGAAAGCAACAACAATATGGTAATGACAGTAGATCAGGATCTTCCAGAGGTGGATCTTCTTGGAATAACAACAACAACAACATGTCTTCGAATTTTGTAAAGAAGTCACCCTCATTTGTCAATGCAAGAGCTGGATCCAGCCGTAGCCCTTCTGGACCAAGCAATCAAAACACTGATGTTCAAAGAGAAACATCCAAGAGATCGGATTCTACTCAATTCAACCGATTTGCAGCATTAGGTGGAGACGACGATGATGACGAATAAGAAAGAAATGGTAATGATAGAAGATGAAATTGGTTATTGTGATCGTTTCATGTAAGGAGAGAGGTAATGTCCATCAACATCAAATATGAAGTTAATTCTTATATATTTTTTATTCTTTTTGCATTTGTAATATACAAGTTAGCTAATCTATAACATGACTGAAAAAGATAGTAGAGGCAAATGATAATATTCAAGCTGACGAAATGTCACGAGTTTCAATTGGATCCATATACTGACCCTTTGAATTAGACTTGAATATATTAACTGAGCTGGACGATCCAAATGGACTATGTTTTGACCATTTCTTGAAATTACTAAGAGGCTTTTCTTTAATTTTATTGGACTCATCCGTTGCCAATGACAAATCATCATCACTGGCACGGATAATTATATCGTGATTACCACCTGTGAGATCAGGAATGAAAATATCATCCTGTATTTCCAAAAATACGTTTGGCCCCCGTTGAAACACCGAATTCATTACTAAGCTGTTTTTGAGTCTCCAAAACTGATTGTGAACCACAAACGTTCGCAAAATTCCATGAGTATTATATCGATGGTCGCTTGCTTTTGCCTCATTCAGTGAATGGTAGACTACGTATATCAATCTCACAAGGACAAAGGGAATTAGCCAAATACATTCTAATATAGCCAACGACACCATGAGTAACCAATGATTTAACTGAACTATTAGGTTGCGTATGCGAAACATGTAGATGATTGAATAAACCAAAGCATAGATAACAACATTAATGGTCACATCCGTGGCAACAGCTTGTGATGTTCGTAATACACCCAAAGGACTGCTTATCTTTGGAATTATTGGTTGACTTCCTGCCATATCTTGTATTTCTATAGATTAAAGAAAAGGGGGTGTTCTGTCGTGGTTATGATTATTTTTGCAACCCGAATCATGATACAAAAAAAAAAAAAAAAAAACCAGAAGACAATTCAACTACGGCGGGGATTAGCAACAAACCAAATCAGATTCACAATCGTTGTCATCATAAGTGACTTCGAACCCTTTTATTTGTAATTCTTGGGACTGAATAAACTGCGGATATGTCTCAATTTTATTGATTTCATTATTGTCAAACGAAACGTCCAAAGAATCCATACTGGAATTAGCTTGGGAAATATGGCTGCCAGAGTGTTGTTCCCTAAAGTAGGCTCGCAAGTCCTCAAGATAACAGGTGAGATTCATTCCAAGACTATTTCTTTGTTTTCGCATCAACCACTCGATACAACTGCTTAATATGTTTGTCGAATTGCCGTCACTTCGATTATCAATCCGCTTGTTGAATGCAAGTAGTTTCCCAAATGTTGTATTGTCGCATTCAGTATACTTTATTGCAAATAAAATCAAATGACGAAGGATAGTTCTCGGAGATTCACCGTTCAGCAACAACAGGCTGGCATAATAAATCGCTGCAACAAGTTGGAAATCACTGGATCCCAAATCCTCAATCGATGTCTCGTTCTCTGAGTCATTATCGGAATAAATGTCTCCATCTTCCACATCACTATCGTCAGATACTTGCATTTGCTTAATGTACTCATTATCTGCAGGGGCAGTTCTAAATTCGTCACAAAAAAACTCCAATGTTTGGTCATAAAAAAAGTCTCCGTGATATGATGGACCGCAACCTCGTCGCAATACCTCTATAAAACTTTGGAAAATAGCCTGATTTTTAATCCCTTCTCCACTCGAAATATAAGTCAAATTAGAAAGTATCGTCTCCAAATGATCTTTTGTTAAGGTTGAGGAGTTCCTATCAGTTTCTTTAAAATAGCTGCTAATCAATTCAATCAAATTAATTGCCATTCGGGAATCACCATGTGCTTGATCAAGAATGATATCCACACATGCATCTTCAAAAACCATGGGTGGTAATTCCAACATATGCTTACGCTTCAAGTTCTGATAATCGATTGCTTTCTTCAATATAATCTTCAATTCTTCCGGAGCTAACGTATGCAAATGAAATACGTGACATCGAGATAATATGGCATGTCGTATTCGCTTGCCTGTATGACTCGTGGTTGCACCAATCAAAATCAAGGCCCCGTTTTCGACGTATGGTAACAACCAATCCTGTTGAATTTTGGTTAGTCTATGTATTTCGTCAATGAACACAACTATTTGCTTCTCATGTGAACTAACAATCTGTTTTATTTCCAGTGTCGTCAATGTAGTAGCAGATAGTTCAATAAATGGCAAGTTACATTCGTATGAGATCACCGATGCCAAGGTAGTTTTACCGACTCCAGGGGGACCTAAAAATATCATCGATGGTAGATATCCTAGTTTGATGAATTCATTTATACTTCCGTTATCATTGTTGAGCAAATGCTCCTGCCCAACATATTCTTCAAACGTAGTGGGTCGTATCGCTTCGTATAAGGTCGAGGATTCCACTCGAGATCTGAAAGTTTCTTGGGCATAATCATTCACTTGCATTGCTTGGATCTATGAGTATCGTAAAGACGCGCGTTTTATTTGTAACATATTTTTTTCTGCTTAATGTTATCGTTTGATTACTCTTTTCGCGACTACATGATAATGAACATTTGTATCACATACAATACACTAATACATATCTATGTCTAATTTATATAAATGTAAGAATAGAAGTGGTAATAATAATAATAATATACACTATAAAAGGAAAATAACACAGATTATAATTGATTTGACTATAGAAATCAAAAAAGAAAATAACAAGGTTCATGAAAACGTGAAAAAATAAAAAAAATAAAACAGAATCCAGATACTCATTTCCTTCTCTTATTGTCTCCTAACGAACTCATACTGGGTTTCCGCTTTTTCTTTGGATCGTCCGCATTAATTGTTCTTGGCGAAGGTGAAGACACCGAATTGCTGTTATTGTTATTAATAACTGGTGTCGCATTCCCCTTTTTGACCTGCTGTTGCTGTGCACCAATAAATGTATTACCACCACCAGCATTGGCAGCCTGGAAATGTGCTTGAGCTGCCATTTGCGCCTGTAGTGCTTGAATTTGCTGAGCCCCCTGCGATGTAATTAGTAACTCCAAGGATCGCAACGGAGATGATATATTGTTCATCATGCTGAACTCCATTAGAGATTTCATACTTGTCATTATGTCCCCAACTTGTAGTATTCTCATTGATTGTGCATCAATTCCAGATGTCACTCCTAGGCGAACTGCCTGTGAACCGTTTATCATTTCCTCTAATGACTCCTTTTGTTTCTTTGGATCTTTCTTGGAATCTATGACAGCTTTCACCTTGGATTCTAATGCCGACATTGAAATATTTCCTTGGTAATCTGCGCAGTTGAAATCAATCCATTCGATTCTCAAATCTCTACTCATTAAGATCTTTACTGTTCCACGAGCTATAGAATTCGAACCGTCGTGATAGCTAAAATGCAACTCAATTTTTGATACAATGATAATAGAACCATTGTTTAGTACCTGAAACTTTGATCCAGACAATGAGATGTTACACTTTAGAATATTCTTTGCATGCACGCAACTGACAAAGAATCTTGGTGCCGTACTCGTGTTCAATTCGAATTGATGAGGTGTGTTTGGATTGTTGGTATCTGGATTCAATCGCAAAAAACCAAAATTCAATCCCGTGATGTCATGCAATGAAGTTCCACCGTTTCCATTCCCCAAAAAGTTGAACTTTAAGATAGCTGATGGTAGGAAATTAGCAGGTGCGATTCTAGTCCAAAACTCAATATTGGAAAGGTTTTCATACAGCTGGTTTGATATAAAATCTATCAAATCTAAAATTCTAATGATTGCCGCATTACCCAAGTTTCGTTTAATGATTCTGGTATTTATCTCCTGTTGAAATTGCTCAGATATGGTGCTATTGATGTCTTGTGGGGCATTCGCATTCACTGTTTGTCGCAGGATTGGCGAGCGACCACTCACAGTAGGATGTTGGCCCTGTTGTTGTTGATGGTGCTGTTGTTGAGACTGGGGTCCAAACGAAGCTTGCAGTGGTAAATTAGCTGCACCACTATTTCCAGGTATGACAAATTGTTGGGCAGAAGATTGTTGAAAAGAAGGATGCTGACCACCAGGACCAGGAACAGGTCCCATTCCCCCATTCTTTGACATCGAGTTGACTGGTGGGTTGCCATTACTGGTTTTCTTTAGCATTTGCAGTTGGTTTGGCGGAGGTGGACCGGCGTGTGCTTCTTGGTGTAGTGAATTTTGACCCTGTTGTGATTGGAGCTGTTGCGGCTGCATTTGCGGAGGTTGCTGTTGTTGAGGAATGAACAGTTGCGGCTGGTTCCCCATATGTGGAGTTTGCACCCGTGACGTTGTTCCTGACTGAGGCTGTAAGTTTCCCGAAGGTAGCCCTGACATTAGCGCATTTGGACTGTATGACACAGTTTTGTTACCAGGGTTATTATTGTTGCTGCCGTTGGTATTGTTGTTAGCCACACCATTAGTTCCACTTAGTTGGAGAGACTGTCCATTCGCCGAATTTCCGTTAAATGTGGTATTCTTTTGGGAAAGCGGCCTGCCAGAAGCTGCTGCCGCTGCTGCTGCAGCTAATGCTGCTTGTTGTTGCTGTAACTGTTGTTGGGCAGCAATCATTTGCTGTTGTGACATTTGCTGAGGCATGGTCATGTTGAATCGTTGTTGTTGTTGCATTTGTGGCTGACCAAGTTGTTGCTGTTGTTGTTGTTGTTGTGGAGGCGGTACACTGCTATTCCTCACCTGTGGACCAGGTTGAGGACCTTGCAGATATTGCATTTGAGGAGTCTGGTTAAACATTTGTTGTTGGCCGGGAGGAGGGGGTGGAGGTTGTTGTTGTTGGTTGCCTGAATTATTATTTCCATTCATCATGAGCTGTTGGTTCGGGATCCCTTGGGTATTATGATTGTTGTTCATCTCCAAGGCGCTAGCAGGACATAGATATGGGTATAGGTTCGTATTTCTTGTTGATAATTATTTTTTGGCTGAACAATGAAAAAAATCCAAACCTGAGAGAAAAGTGGTATTTTTTTTGTCCTGTTCTTTTTTTTTTGTTCCCAATCTTGGAATACAGTTTGTACTATTTTGTTTTTGACAGGAGTCAAAATTGAGCTTCTTGCAAATGCTCTGTCACATTAATAGAAAACACTAAATAAATAGCTATGTAGAACTATATGACGTTATCACTGCACAAGAAATGATTGTTCTTCACGGGGCAACACAATAAAACATGTTCGAACTCAAAAATCTATCAAAGATGGATCATGTCGTGCACATGCGATCAAACATTTAGGGGCGAATGGGGGGAGAGGAGGAGAAGGACCAAAAACCGAACTGCAGATATCACATTAAAACATTATGTACTGTTCCATTCCGTTATTTAAATGCTAACACGGAATTCCCATTCAAACTAGTTGTATTATTGACATACCTTACGAAAGCGTCATGCTCCAAAGTTGGCCGTCTCTTCTTGTAAAGAGCACTGTTTGCCGAGTCAGCTCCATCTTTGTCATCGTCATTAATAATTTCTCTTGATTTAGTAGCTCTTCGTTTTAATAATTTATTTAACGTATCCCTTTTCTCTTCCTCTAACATTTTGTTTTTATAGTCTTGCCTTTTTCTGGCATTTTCTGCTTTTCGTAATGCTATTTCATCCTCAGTTTCTTGATGTGTGCTGGACTTCAGCTTAGCCTTTTTGCCCGTGTCATCTAACTCGATAAATTGTCCCCTACCATCATCGTCTTCATGTGAGTATCTTGATCGTTGTCTTTCTGTCATTTTTGAGAAATCGGTGTTTGCGGATGGGTTGTATTCGTTCTCTTCATCAGTTAGAATCAATTCCGGATCCAAATATTTTGCTTGAGGTATATTTTTGCGTTCGAAAGGTTTTCTCGAGCTAGACACATTCTTCAGTTTCTTAGTCGCTGGTTGTTGTCTTGATGGAGCGATTCCGTATTCCTCTCCAAGTTCTTCCTCGTCATCTTCTTCCTCATCGTTGACTGCATAATAACTTACTTGTCTCTTTCGAGTAGTCCTTTGAGATAAGGCTTGATTTGAGTCCCTTCCAGATTCAGTAATATCTGGTGTTGGAGTAATAGGTTTTTTTGGTGGTTTTATTGTAATTTTTATAGATTTTCTTTTAGGTACACTTGGGGTCTTTGGTTTTTCGCTTTCTTCGTCATCATCCTTTAGTTCTAAATCATCGTTCATATCACTTGGATCGTCAAAATCGTAATTTTGGTCTGCTTCTTCTTCTTCTTCATGTTCTTCGACTTCTTCATCGCTATTACTTGGTATTTCCTCATCTTCGGGATATTCTTCTTCCTCCTCTTCTTCTTCTTCTTCTTCTTCTTCTTCTTCTTCTTCTTCTTCTTCTTCTTCATCAAATTCTTCATTCTCAGTTGCAGGTGGAACTAAGGACTCTATTTCGGAGTCTCCTTGTTGATCCAGATATTCATCTTCCTCTTCCTCTTCGCTATCAACTATTATCTTTGGTGGACCTGCCATTGTACCAGTAAAATTCGGGTGATTGAGTGACAATAAGAATACACAAACTAAGTGGATGTTGAAGTTGAAGTTGAAGCCAGCCAAAAAAAAAAAAAAAATAATCAACGTCCTCAAATACTATCCCCCAGTCAAAGAGAGACATACAGCAACAAAGATTATATAAACAGGAAACGTTTTGTTGCCAATCACCAACAATACTAGGCGTCGGTACCAAACAAAAGCATACATATGAATCAACGAGCAGTGTAAACGCAGTGATACTAGCAATGAATATATTTCTTGCTATTTTTAGGGTAATAGCTTTTTCGTACTAATCTGGTTCACATTGAGGGTGTTTCATAGATTCTTCTTGGCCCTCATATACACTCAAAAGTGGAACACTGAGAGATTGATTTTCAAAAGACCCGTCTAAATATGCTTTCTTTGGTGTGCGTCAATGCGTTGACTTGGTAAATCATCCTGATGGAGTAATTCGTTGCTGAACATAAACTACTCAACCTGTCAATATGAGCAATTTCCGTTCTCGGAAATCACCAGAATAGCTTAGTGGTTTTCAACAGGCACTGTGGCCGAGTTGGTCTAAGGCGGTAGACTCAAGATGCGAATACATCTTCTTCTGTTTCTGCAGAGGTTTCTACTATCGTAAGATGCACGAGTTCGAATCTCGTCGGTGTCAGTATTTTTTTATGTCTTTTTTTATGTCTTTTTTTACTATCTCAATAAACAGGTTAGATTATTATCTACATAAATCAATTTTTTGTTGACGGAAAAATTTGTGAACCATTTCATTTACCGTTTATGAAGTTACAGTTTTTATTACATTTTACTCAAACTAGATAAAACAGAAGAAAGAAGATGAAAAAAGTGTTGTAAAAAAGTAGAATGTTTGAAAAACTCGTTCTTCTTCTCTAGTTGTTTTTTTTGAGATATTAGTGAATTTTTTTGCAACAGAGACTTATTCTGCAGTTTTTATTTTAACGTGTAATTTTTTTGTATGCGTTTTTTTACGGCCATTTCTTACAGTCCTTTTATTATTTATTGATACAGATTGACCAGATAGGACTGCATCATACAGTAATAAGTATATGGATAGAGAAAAAAAAACTCAGAATTCCAATTGTCCAACTGATACAGTAGTAAAAAAAGACATAAAAAAATAATGACACCGACGAGATTCGAACTCGTGCATCTTACGATAGTAGAAACCTCTGCAGAAACAGAAGAAGATGTATTCGCATCTTGAGTCTACCGCCTTAGACCAACTCGGCCACAGTGCCTGTTGAAAACCACTAAGCTATTCTAGTGATTTCTGAAAGTTGTGGGATTTGAGCCTACACATGTCACAAAGATGGCACCGCAGGACGCAGTCCCAAGCGATGACATCGAGTGAAAAGTTTACCAGAAAACATTTTTCATAAGTTGTATAGTTAGTTCTCTAGTCTAATTTAAGATCAATACCACTACAAACTACGCGCTAACCCTTATAGCCTTATAAACCTTACAAAAGTTGAAATTACCCACTTCGATATAGCAGTTCATTTTGAAGAAAAAGATTTGCACCATATTCAATATTGATCCGATACAATAAGTGAATATCAATCGGAGTTCATATTTACAACAACTGTCTAATTGTTGATTTATGTTGTTTAAGAATTTTATTGTTTTCTAACTGTTTTTGTTCATTCGTTCAAGGAAAAATTTGTATTTACATGGAATTGCAAGTAAATATTTCGAGAGATGCAAAATCTAATGCGGTAGAAAATTTCTGAGGCATAATCACTCACAGCTTTTTCTAATATGCCGTGAACCAACCGTTTGCGTTTGTTAATTATGGGAATTTAGATAACTCGGGAAGTTTTGGGGAATAAGGAAGAGAAAAAGAGGTAACTGTTACAACGACCATTCAAATCACCAAATTTCGTTCCAAACTTTCGAAGTATTATGATTATGCATTTCATTTAGTACGAAGTTTCAAATATAGATTATCCAGCATCATTTCGAGAGCCAAGCTTTCCAAAATTCCCGAATTTTTGTCTGTTTAGTTTCTGTGAACCGATTGGCATTTGCTATGAGCAAAACGATACAGAGACCTTTTTTTGCTTGTACTCGTTCCTGGGATAAAAATTAAGCACCACCTTGACTAAAAATCATACTTCCACACGACATTCACGCTTGTCCGCTCATGTATAACCCCTTGATACTTCTAATTTCATTCTTTGTCTCGACAGCTATATCTTTCTTTCTAATCGTCGTTCCAGATACAACGGGCAATTTATTATTATCTAATACGAACAATTCCGATTGATTGAAATAAACCAAATCTGATTTATTTTGGAAATCTTTGATTGCATAATTGATACCATTATAATTTGATAATTGTGTGGTCGAATAACTATGAACCCCTTCGTTGAGTAATATCGATAATTTATGTAAACTTTTACAAAGTTTGTTCTGTGCCAACTTATCGCTGACAACTTTATCTTCGTTTGTTTGGGTTATTTCATCAGCATAAAGCTTGCCATTTCTTCTGATAGCCACAATTGGAATATGTTGTACTTTTGTGATGGCTCTTAAATAAAAGTCTCTCAATTTCCCTCGAACAGCATCAAAATACTCTAGTCTTCTAGAAATATTAGTTTCCATTAATGGTTTTATGGCGAAATAGCCAAGCAAGTATAACAACACTAATGCAATGGACGACCGGTTCGTCAATTTAATCAAGTAAGCTAAAAGTTGGGACTTTGATCTGAGTGTATTGGTCCCATATAACGCAGGCTCAAATGCAGATTCAGGGATGGTTAGTATCGGAACAGACATGTTGGGGAGATTGTGAGATGGTCGATCAAATATGCGCTGGGTGAGTAATATGGGGTTGTGGTGAAAAAAGAGAACATGAGAAAAATGTTGGAGAACTTGGACGGGTCTCGCACCGTGTACAAAAAACAAAACTCAGAAATTGTTCCGAGGATCATTTAAGCGTGCAGAGGGAAAAAATAAAACCAAAAAAAAAATTAAAGAATGACTTACAACCGATTTACTAACTTCACGACCTTGCCAGCCATTATTGCATCTATCTTTGATACCTAGACAACTAACATAAAAAAACGATGTGCTTGTGTCTTTCAGATTTGTTTTTAATTGTTCTTTCAGTTCTTTTCCCACCATTACCAGTTTGGATAAGACGAGGTTGCTGTTCCTGCGATTCCTTGATTAATATTGCGTTATGCATGCTTGGGTACTTTCCTGGTTTGATACATTCGTGGTATATTATTGCGAGATACCCACCATATTGGCAACGTCGTAAAGAAAGAGTATACTATGTCTACAGAAGCGATTTGGAGAATCAAACCCCAAGAAGATCCAATAACGAAAGAGAAGTCAACATCTTTATTCACAATGAACGTACGCCACAACCAAGTTCAAGCTTAGTAAATCAACCACATCAAGAGAATAATACTTATGGAGCAGTTAATGAAGGCTCTTCTAATTTGAGAAACGTTCCGCCAGTTCCACTTGAAGGTGCGCCACCGGCTTATTCAGAATTGGACAACAAAACCCAACGCTAATAAGAACTGATTGAATCTTCAAGTTGATGATGTCTATACTTTTCTTTACTGTTTAATTTTCTTTGGTCTTTTTTTTATATATATTCTTCTTTATTTTAATCTGGTGTTGTGTCTAATAGAGTACGTTTTAATGTTACATATTTCGGTATAAAGTAAAAAAAAAAATATCTCCGTGATAGGCAAAAAGTGCGAAGCAGCCCTGATAAGAAGGCGGCGATTAATTCTTCCCCTTAATTTTTTTTTCTTCTTTCCTTCCACACTTTCTAAACTAAATCCCATGTCTGATGTTACTACTCCGACCAACTCGTCGTCCTCGCTGATTTCTGAAACTTCTACCTCATCCACAACTACTTCAATCTCCTTCGTCCAGTCGTTGAGTGATTGGTGGTCAAGTCCCAGATCGTTAATGAGCGAGACCCAAATTGAAGAGGGGGGATCGGATCAAATAACACAAGCCAAATTAAGAAATCGGACAATTGAGTATGGATTGTTTAGAGCCATGTTGTCTCCGGACATATTCCTTTATGATCCGAACCAACCAGAACCAGATATTGAATATCCCATATTTGGGAAGTTGTTGGATGTGAAGTTAGATGATGGCAATTACATTCATGAATTTTACCTTGAAAACAACACTAATCCGAACGTGAAAGAACAGCACATTGTTATTATTCACGGGTACATGGCAGCAATGGGGTACTTTATCAAGAATGTGGAAGCATTGATTAGGATCCCAGGAATGAGATTGCACTTGATTGATTTACCAGGGTTTGGGAATTCAAGTAGACCCAAGTTTCCTAGCGAGTTTCTAATTGATCATGAAAAATTGACTGATAAAATCCATCAAGTTTTACAAATTGAGAATTGGTTTATTGATAAAATCGAGAATTGGCGAATTGAAAGAAAACTTACCAAGTTCAAACTAATTGGTCATTCAATGGGTGGATATCTATCGTGCTGTTACTTGTTGAAATACAATCAAGACAGTATGGTAGAAGATGTGATTTTTGTGAGCCCCATGGGAACTGAGTCAAGTGAAGCTAGTTTGATTAATCACGAGCTGTATCAATTCAATCACCACAACGATCCATTTGGTGAGTTACACTTTGAGAATAAAGAAGGGGAAGATATCATAGTCACGGAAGAGTTAACCACACTTTGGAAGTCAATTGGACAACCGAAATTTCCGAAAAGTTGGATAGTCGAGAAACTATGGTCTACCAATAAATCACCCTTTGAAGTTTTGCAATTCTTTGGCCCGCTATATTCCAAGATTCTATCGTATTGGTCGTTTAGGAGATTTAAAAACTTTGGAAATGACAGTGCTACAACGGATATGATTATGAAGCTACACAACTACTCATATTCTATATTCAACCAATATCAGGGATCAGGAGAAGTTGCCATAACAAGGCTAATCAACCACGAAGTATTGGCAAAATTACCCCTCTGTGATCGTGGGCTTATGGACGTTTTTGTCAACAATAACACCAGAAGCATGTGGGTTTATGGAGCAAAGGATTGGATGAACAGCAATGGAGGGCAATACATCAATGAGCAACTCAATAATGAAAAGGAAGGCATTTCGAGGTTTGAAGTTATTCAGAGTGCAGGACATCATTTATATTTAGATAATCCGAAAGCATTCAATCGTTTGGTTATAGATTTTTTTAGATTAAGATAAATATTTAAGTAGAGTTTCTATATCGAGTTCATTCTTAAAAAATTTTCTTATCATCTGCGCAAATTTTAAGCAATCACTGAGTTCAATCCGTGATTTCATTTCTTCACTCACGATAGAAGCGTTAGAAATTAACTTTTTGGGAATCCCTGCTAGCCTGGCAACGTTTAACCCATACAGACTGTTAGTCACTCCACGACGTAATTTATACAAAAATACAATTTCTGGGAGATCTTCTTCCTTTCCGTTATGGATTTCCTCGTAGCTCATATGGTAATTAGCCACTTCTCCAGGATGTTCTTTTTCCAAAACATGAATTGAAGGATAATGGGTGATGAATAATAGCAATGGCTTAAATTCACACTCAACCAAATATTTCAAAATCGAATACGCCAATGCGATCCCATCCGTAGTACTGGTGCCTCTGCCAATTTCATCCAAAATCACCAATGATCTATCTGACAAGTTCAGAAGAACGTTTTTACATTCCAACATTTCCAACATAAATGTCGATTGGCCCTTAAGTATATCATCACTGGCACCCATTCTGATGAAAATCGAATCAAATACACCCATAGTTGCTGACTCACAAGGTAAAAAGCATCCCACTTGTGACATAATGGTAAATAATGCAACCGTCTTCACATAAGATGATTTTCCTCCCATATTTGGACCAGTGATAATTAGTACTCTATCAGAATTGTACTCGAGATTGATATTGCTGGAAATGTAATTCGGTCGTAGTTGTTCAATGATGGGGTGACGAGCATTTTGAACCTTGATTTGCAAATCAGACACCATTTTTGGTTGAACATAGCCTGGACGTTGGCTGGCATCCCTTAAGGAAGTCAAACAATCATATATCGCAAGGTTTTTAACTATTTTAATCAAATTAGGATACTGCGAATCCAATTCATTTACAAAGTTTTTAAATTCTTCTTCACAACATTGAAGTAACATTTCTTCTTCATAGCTCATCAATTTGCAAAGCTCATTGATTCGTTTTGTTCTGTATCTCCCTATTGTTTTCGTTGTATTGATTTTGATAAAATCATCGGATAGTTTGGTCGCATTGCTGTGTCTAATTGCAATTAGATATGAATCATTTTTACAGCTAACATATTGAAGGCTCTTATTATTGAGCTGATCTCGAACCGACTGAAGTTCCGCTTCTAACTTTCTCTCGCAATCTACGATTTTCTGGGATTGATCTTCGATACTGGTAAAGTTTTCTTTATAAAAAAACATTTTCACTTGTTCATCCTTATCCACACAATCATAGAAACGGGGATTGATTTTGCTTAAATATGCATCTAGAACATTCTGATTTGATAAAATGTCGTGAAAGACATTTTCTAGCACCGACGAAGTGAAGTTCATGGATTTGACAGTTTTTTCGAATTTCGACACCAATTTGAAGAGGTCATTGAAGTGATTTAATAAGTTGTACACTTCTTTTCTGTTGATCCTATTCGGCAGTGTCCCACTAACAGAATAATGAAGTTTCATAAGCATTGTCTCCAAATCGAAAGACCTAAGTTTCAAGAGGAAGCTTTCCACGGATTCAAAAATTATATTATGCTGCGATAGTTGTATAATTGCACGAGTACGATCTTGAATATCATCTATTTGAACAAGTGGCCGAGATATCCATTTTTGGAAAAGTCGAAATCCAAAGCTAGTTTTTGTATGATTCAAAAGATCTACCAAAGAACCGGAACGGGAATTGTTTGTGGAATTTGTAAAAACTTCTAGGGCTTTTAATGTGTCAGCTTGTAAGACCATATACTTCTTTGAATTTTGAAATGGCGTACTATTGCAAATGATGTTGAAAATGTTTGTGATCTTGACGTCCTTCAAATACTGAAGGAGCGTCAAGATACATTTCTGCAATGCCACAGAATAATTTATGGAATATGATTCTACAGCATCTTCTCCCAAATCTTCTTTCCAAGATTCTAATGTGCTGTCTGGCAAAGGGCTGTGTGTGACATTTAAGTCATTGTTTATCAACTTTAACGTTTTCAACATATGTAGTTTATCGGAGTTTCCAATGACAATTACCTCTGCCGGAGGTAAATAACGTAGTCTGGTATCTAACTCTTGATTAAACGCATCATTTTCAAATTGATCGTAAACTATTTCCCCTGTTGAAGGTCTGACAGCTACCAAAGCTAACTCCTTTGGCAGTATCTCGTTAATACAAACTAAGTATTCTCCACCGGCCAATACATCAACAGCATTGCCTTTTCCTTCCACATATTCGTCACCAAAATATGTTGCTTTCGTATACACTGCCGTGACTTCTCTCTTTAATATATCGGAGGATTTTTTGGAACTATCGAATTGTCTGACAGCCGAGGACTCGATCTGTTTCACGATTCCCACTTTATATCCATGGCTTAGTATTCTTTGTAGATGTATATGGAGATTGAAATCAGGAAAAATGCAATGGTCAAATCTCGAATCGTTCTTATCTTCAACGAACTTCATGTTAAGGATTTTTGAAACAATTTTGCCTTTTTCACCATATGCAAAATATTTGTAACCATTTTGAATTAATAATAGTTTATCGGAATTTTCAGTTAACAAAGTAATTATTTGGTTCTCCATTGGCGTGAGTTTCGCCTTGAGTTTCTTCAGACTTGGTTCTTTGATAAGGATTTCTGATTCCCTTTTCTTGACTGGCGTTGGCATGGAACAGGTCGTGGGTTCTTGTGTCGATTGACCGTTGAATGCAAATTGAGATAAGGTCGAGGCTTCTTCTTTCGTTAACGCCAGAGCTCCATCCTTCTTGTTAGTTTTGGTGTCATTGGGAGGATTCTTTCGTTGGAAGAATCTACTGATCTTAGGCTGGCTCATAGACGTCATCTGCCTGAAGGAACCAGGATATTGAAATATCAGTTATTGTTCAATTTTTTTTTCAGGACGCGCGTTTTGGAACACATCGACTAAGGTTTGCGCTAACCCAAAGACAGCATAGGTAAAAGTATCAGAAAGTTTTAGAGAACTTCGCGTAAACAATTATTACCGAGTATGGATGTATTTTTGCATGGTTGGTACAAATCAAATAGCAGATTTTCGTTGTTTCCCTTAGTGAATCTTGTTCCGTTTGCTTTCTACTGTCGTCATATTCATGGCGTTCATTGACCACGGATCATTTGCTGATAATGGTAATATAAAAAGTAGTCGTGTGACTTGGCAGAAACTTCTGTTTTTATCTGGATTTGAATTTTTTTTTTCAGTTCTGCTACTCCATCTCATTGCAAAAAGAAGCAACACATACTACATATATACATCACAACCGACAACCATGAAGTTTCTTACTACGAATTTCGTCAAATGTGCCGTCAAAGGCTGTCAATCCTCATTAGATTCATTTCCATTGAAATACGAAGAATGTGAGTTAGTGCAGGAAGAACAAGATTTCAACCCAGAGTTTATTGTCCATATGCTAGACAGATTAGACTGGAATGCCATAATACAAGTTGCTAAAGATTTAGGAAACGACTCCTTGCCACCAAACAAACCAGAGGATTTGGATCCTATCATGGAAGATAGCCAAGCAATATTAAGAGATTTGCACACATTATTGATCGAAACACAGATAATTGAAGGTAAGATGATCTGTAAGAACTGCCAACACATCTACTATATCAAGAATTCCATACCTAATTTCCTTTTACCACCACACTTAGTTAATTAGACAGTACCATGTTAATATAAAATTTAATGTTTCTCGTTGTTGCGCAAAATCTCGTATCTTTATTGAAAAATATTCGCTCCGATATAGGTCTCCTGTATATAGGTACGGGCTAAATGTATACTGTGTGAGTATATGAAAGAGTGGAAATGGTTGTAATACCATGATGATTTCAGAAGGAGGGCGTCATCATTCGTCATCGCCGCTTGGGAGTCTCATTTGAATCACCCGCAATTTCAGCCTTGATGGCAACGGCACCACATACTGATTTCGAAAACAATACACACACCCCCATTGGTATCAACTAAAAGGAACGTGTAACATTTTCCTTAAACCCAGTGGAAATTATTGGCGATAAATGAAACTGAAATTAAAGGATTATGCATTTCCGAAATTAGCTGTCAAATAGGTAATACAGTCTTTGTCCTTTTTTTCAAACCAATGGCCAAAAAATTTCATACTTGTGCGACAAAATTATTAAAACCAAGGAGACAAAAAATTTTAAACCAAGAACGACAAAATTATTTAAACCAAAGAAGAATATTTTTCTACCACGTGACCGAAATGTTTTATACCAAGGCGGACATACATATTCCAACCAATGAGTGACAAAATTTTCCAACCAAAAAACTGATATGGTTTAATTCATCATGAACAAAGCTGTCTGTCCTGGGTAGCAGTATTTATGTACTACTACAGCTTTATGAAAGTGGTCACGTTTTTTTGATTGATTGAATTGAAACTAGCCAGTAAATGAAGGTAGTGTGAGAACAGAATGTATGATATTATATAAGCTGTCGCCAAACGATTAGTCAGGAAAAAACAAAATACCAAAATTCTTTTAAAGGCGGGCACTTGCAGTCTGTATAGAATACTACACTATTTTCCCTGTTGTTTTAATAAATGCAATTTTAACTTTCTTCCTATATGATATGTAATTATAAAGATAAATAAACCAAATCATCACACTAGTAAGTATGAATTTTAGACTGGAACGATTAGAAGACGGGTATACT